>PVJH01002562.1:0-164885 GCA_004026705.1 Nesogale talazaci | reverse complement strand
GGAGAAGCGGCTCCTCGACCATAGAGACGCCGAGGCAGAGCGACGGGAGCGGCGCAGGGGCTGCTGGGATACTGGAGGTCGGGCCCGCGCGGCCTGCGTTCTTCTTCCCTGTAGGGCGCTGGTGTACGTTCCTTCCAGTTGACCCCGGCTGGCTCTCTGACTTGCCACCGTGGCGTTCACAGTCGAGTACCTAGATGTTCACCCCAGATGTAGCAAAATTAAACAAATGTAGCAAATTTTAAAGTGACAGGCTGGGTCTACTTTGCATTCACCATTTCATTAACATAGGCTTTCACCCAGTTTCCATGCAAGGAGTGAGTTCATTCGAGCGCAAAAGGAACGAAGAGAATCGGCTCACCTGACTTTCCCATTATATACCTTTCCTCAGTTACTTTGTGATCAAAATCGCCTGCTAGTTATGTAATAATTCTATTATATACATTCTAATTCTATTTAGTATGCATTGATTAGGATGCTATTATACAATTGCATTCAAAATAGTTCATCTTGACATCTTGGTCGCTATTTGGAATATAGTAGTGAACTATATGAAACTATGTAACATAGATTTGAATATTCGATATGTGTGAATACTGTCGTACCTGGGTGGCATCATACGTAAGCACTTGCCTGCTAGTCAAAAGGTTGGAAGTTCAAACCCTCTCAGAAGCACCCGGGAAGACACCTGGCAATCTGCTTCTGAAAGATCATTGCCTTTCAAACTATGGAGTAGTTCTATTCTGCACACGCGGGGTCACCACGAGGCCAGAACCCAGTTGACTGACAGCAACCACATAGGTGAATATTGTAGAATATAGATTTGGGTAGAAAGAGAGAGAGAGACAAACCCTGCCTTTGCTTCTAACTCTTAGAGACCCAATATAGAGTTTCTGAAACTGAAAATCACCTAACGGAGTTGGCAATCTCGTAATTCTCCTCCAGAGAAGAGCAGCTGGTGGGTTTTGAACTGTGAAACGTATTGTTAGTATAACAACAAGTAATCCAGTCTTCTACTAAGGCTCTATAGGTACAGAGACAATTAATGTAGATATGGATATATAGGTGAGACTTCAATAAGCCTGTGGGGAAATGAAATTAAAAACTGTGCCCTCTGTGTGTGTCTGTGCCCTGATGTCTATCAGGTAAAGTAGTGGAGACTACTGTTAGGTCTCTTCAGGAGAAAGATGAGGCTATAGGCTCTCTTAGAAATCCACGCTTCAGAAATCCTCTGCAGGGCTTCTATGATTCACAGTGAACTAGATGGCAGAAGGTATGGTTTTAGGATTGGTTTGTATTCACACACACAAGAATTGGTTATTTAATAAGTTAGATGTATGCATTTGTTTTTATATTTAAGTTTTCTTTATTCATTCAGTGACATTAGTTCAAGCACATATTAGGCACTGTGCGGGAAATCGAAAGTGTACAAATCGGGTTCTTCCTATCAAGACGATCGTATTCCAACCAAAGACATATAAAAAGAAAAATCATAATGAAACAGTCATCCATTTGGGTCTTGCTTTAAAATACAGTTAAGTGAGAAATGAGCACAGAATATTAGAGTACAGATAATAAAATAACTAAAAAGAACAAATTTGGAACTCAGGACTCTACAATTAAACGTAACCTTTTAAAAAGCCAGATGGCCCTTATATTTTGATTTGGATTGATTAATGAAAATATTGTCTTCAAGTTAGATGTGACACATAGGTTGATTGGCATGTTGTATAAATACATATCAAATTAAAGGGAGGGGGCAAGGAAAATCTAAAATAGGAAGCATAAAATTGTACTAAAAGCCCATGTATTGAAGTCATTTTGTGGTGAATGTCACCAGAAATGAGTGGCCAACTACATAGCTGCTAACAGCAGCAATGGCATTTGCTAAATTTTTGGAGCCTATTGGGGTTTCATAATGAGCTCCCTGGATGTGTGTTGGGCCACTGACCACAAAGTCAGCAGTCTGAAATCAGCAGCCACTACTCCCACAAGGATTCGATGTCTTGGAAACCCACTGGGGCAATGCTTCTCTGTCCCACAGGGTCACGTATGAGTTGGAATCAACTAAATAGCAGTGAGTGAGTCATTCCCACGACCCTGAGAACCACCCTCCAGAGTGAAGCTTTGAGGGTGGCTGTAAGGTACTGCTGAGTAGGTTCCAACTCGTAGTGGCCTGATGTACAACAGAAATAGATATTTCCCGGTCCTGAGCCGTCCCCACAACTGCTGCTAGACTCAAGCCCATTGTTGTACCCACTGTGTTACTTCATCTCATTGAAAACGTTCTATTTTTATACTGACCCTCTCTCTGCCAGGCACAATGTCCTTCTCCAAGAATCCCTCCTGATAACATGCCCAAAGTAAGTGAGAGGAAGTCTCACCATCCTGACTCAACTTTCCAGTTGCATTTCTTCCCAGACAGATGTATTCACTCTTTTAGAAACCCACAGTATATTCAATATTGCGCACCCACACCATAATAGAAATGCTTCACTTCTTTGGTCTTCCTGATTCACTGTTTATCTTTCACATGGGTATGAAGCAACTGAAAATGCCATGGCTTGAGGTGGGAATTAGGCCTCAATGGGATATTTCTTCCTTATCAGCAAAGCAAAGAGGTTCTCTGCAATGGCCTTGCCCACGATGGTACATCCTTTGGTTTCATGACTGCTGCCTCCATGAGTATTAAAATCAATAAGATGAAATCTTTAACAGCATGAAGAGTTTCTCTGTTTGCCATGATGTTACTTTATTAGTCAAGTTGTCAGGATTTGGGTTTAAAAATATTGAGATAATTTTCAGTTTTTCAATAATTCACACCACAGTCTGTATGTTTAATATTCATCACTTCTTCAATTCCTCTCTTTCCCTAGCAAGGATGTGTCATCTGCATACCACAGGTTGATAATGAGTCTTCCTCCTATTCTGATGGTGCTTTCTTCTTCATATAAGCCAGTATCTCAGATCATTTGCCCAGTATACAAATAAGGATAGTATAAGGTACGCCTCTGACATACGTCTCTCAGTATCCACCTGTTGTTCTGTTTAAATGATTGTCTCTTGCTCTATCTTGTAGTTACATGATTTCATGTCACCTTAGAGATAAATAAAATTGTAGGGGTGGTCAGGTCACAGCCTGATGGTGACTTTTTCTGGACATGACCCTCTCATAAGGAAGGTCCTAGAATCCTCTCTCCATCTTTCTGCCTTTCCCTTCCTGATTGCTGACTCTGCTTGCTGCCAGCGTCCTGGAAATGTGTTCACTTCCATTGGATCCTAGGGACTTTTCACCCACCAGCATGTGATTGTCCTGTATCCTGCATCATTGAATGAGGCTTCGTGCGTCTGTAGAGGGACATAGAGACTAGTATCACACTTATGGACTTGAAGTGGGTTGGAATGTTTTCCTGATGTGCAATTACTTTTTTATATAAATATCTTTCTTACACCTATATGGGTGTCACTGGATTTGTTTCTCTATTCAACCTGGCCTAACATATCCTATATACAGTTTCTGCATGAGCACAATGTAATGTTCTGAAATTCCCAGTTTTTTTCGATATTGCATATAGTTTGTTGTCATCTGCATCGTGGTCAGTAAGACACAGGTAAACATCTTTCTGGTAATCTCCACTATCAGCCTTGGTTTGCCACCAGCAATAATAGCATTCATTCTCTGTGCTCTTCTGAATCAGTATTGTCCCTGTTGATGAACTGCTACAACCATTTAAAAATTATCTCTAATAACATTTCACTGGTATATAATATTAATGATATTTTCCAATAATTTCTGCCTTTGATTGCATCAGCTTTCTTTGGAATGAGCACAAAGAACTCTCTTCCAGCAGTTGGACAGCAAGCTGTCTTCCAAAATTCTTGACATAGATAATTGAGACATAGATAATTTTCCAAACAGTTGTTGAAGCACCTCAAATAGTATCCTGTCAATTCCTTGAGTCTTGGTTTTTGCCAATGCCTTAAGTATTGTTTGGATTTCTTCCTTCAGTATCATTGGTTCTGAATCATATTCTTCCTCCTAAAATGACTGTGTTAAGCAATGGTGGTTTACACAGTGACTTTTTGTTTTCCTTTTATTTTCTCTGGGGGCTTCCTGTATCATTTGGTTTTTGCCCTTACAATTCTTCAATATTGTAACTGGAAGCTTATGGGTTTTTTCTTCAATTCAATCAGCAAGAGAAATGCTTAGGTTGCTCTTCCCATAAGTTCTCCAACCTTGGATCTTTACATATTTCATTAGACTATTTCAGTGTGTCTTTTGAGACACCCTTTAAAATCTGTTTAGCTCTTTTATAATTCCTTCTGTTCTCTTTAACTATTCAGTGTTTAAGGGCAAGCTTGAATCTTTTCTGATATCCACATTAGTCCTCTAATTCTTTCCTGTCTTTTTAATGATCTTTTGCTGTCCTCATGTATGATTTTCTGGATGCCATCCACAACTTGTTAGGTCTTCTGTCTTTATATTCTATGCAATACATCTGTTCTTAAGATGTTTTCTACTTTGTGAAGGGGCACATCAGACAGTGTACAATCTGAAAAAGTAATAATTTGTAAATTATTAAGGGTTCATGGGGGAGGGGAAGGGAGGAGGAAAGGGAAACATGGGGAGCTGGTACTGGAGGCCTAAGTGGATGGAGGATATCTTAATAGTGATGATGGCAACAAGTGTGCAAATGTGGCCTGCATACAATTGATGTTTGTATTGATCATGATAGGAGTTGTATGATTCATAAAAAGGGGGAGGAGGAGGGGGGAAGAGGAACTTATACCAGGGGCTCAAGTAGAAAATATTTGGAAATGAAGAGGGCAACATGTGTACAAGTATGCTTGATACAAATGATGTATGGAATGTTATAAGAGCTGTAGGAGCCCACAATAAAATCATTGGGAAAAACAAAACAAAACAAACAACAACAACAAAAGATGTTCTCTAAATTCAGGTGGGGTATAGTCAAGGTTGTGTGGTAGTCACCTAATCTGGTGTCAATTTGAGGATTAAGTGTGTAGGGGGGAATCTTGCCTGTCAATCTGGAGATAGCCAATAAGAACTCTGTGTTGGCATGGGCTTCTCCTGAGAATTCTAGGAAATGTGGGAATTCCTTCATAGAGGCAGAGACACTACCTCTCTTGGTTCATTCACTTGGAGACTTTTGATTGACAACTTTTGCTGACCGAGAAACATCTACATGGATCTACTCTGATGTGGCCCGAAACCTGGACCTAGAGAAGCCACGTGGAGACTCTTGCCAGCTCTAGATGTTTACAACATCATTAGATCCAAAGACTTTCTACCCAGTGGCTTGTGACCTTCTACATTTGGCACCATTGCATGTATTTCATGAGTCTGAAGAGAACTTTATACATTGCTGTTGGACATATGGGCTAATATCAGACTTATAGACTTGATCTGGACTGGGATGGGATAATTTTTGCAATGATCAATTGCTTTTGTATATAGACCTCTTTCTTATACACATAAGCGTTTCTGTGGATTTGTTTCTCTAGTCTACCAAGACTAACACAGGTTGTATTTTGACTCTGATGGATTTGTTTTCATTTTCTTCAGTTTTAACCTTAACTTACATATGAGCAATTGTTGGTCTGTTTAATAGTCAGTCCCTGGTCTTATTTTGGCTGTTAATACTGAACTTCTCTTCCTATAGAGGTATTCAGTTCATTTCCGGTGTATTCCATCCAATGAGGTCTATATGTACAGTGATCAATATATCCCAAAATATGCAATGTATAAGGGCCATGTGACCATATATCAATAAACATTTGCAAGTAATAAATCATGGGTCGTGCCAAAATCTATCATGCAATTTTCCATCTCATCTCTATCACCAAGGCCCTATTCTCCAATTACCATTCCATTTGTGTGTGTTCAATGGTCATGTTCTAATTACCAGTAATTATCAAACTGTCTAGACCTGATGTTTGATCAACTTGAGACTGCAGAAGTTGGTAAAAATATTTAATTTCTTCATCTTTGCCATTTGTGGTTGTTGCAGGAACTGGAAAGTAAGTTGCTGTGCTTTGCATATTATCTTCTCACTAACAGCATTGTATGTCCAAATCAATCTTTAAATTTTCTTTATGATTGTGAATAAAATGCCTTTCCTCTTCTATCTGTCATTGTAAGTTTGGTAGATAATAAATCTGTTCAATTCAAAATGGTCAATGCCAGTACATTTTCTATTACTAATGCCTAAGACATCATTCTTCAAGTTCCAACTTTCACTGATTCATATTTATACATTTTACCTTCTGTTGACTAGTAGATTATTGCAGCTATTTGTTTTGTTTTGTTTTTGTTCTTTTTTGGGGGGGGGGGATCACTGCACTCCAGTGGTGGGAGTAGGAGGCCCAGCCCCACTGCTGGAATTGAACCTCCATCCCAGTGGGCCGCAGTCCCGTGCACAACCCCTATGCCACCAGGGTTCAGCCTTATTGCAGCTATTTCTTTTCATTCTGGGTCATGTTCTGCCAGCAAATTAAGCTCTCCAAAACTTACTCCATCCGTGCCAGTAAGTCCACTAGTAATATTTTGTGTGCTCTCCAGCTTTAGGGGCTCACCATGAAGCATGGAAGCAGACAACATACTGCAACTCACTGTGAGATTATCACTGGCTCTTTTCTTTTCTTTTCCAGAGTGGATTACCTGGTCCTTCCTCTCCGCCCCTCTCTGAATCTCGAAACTCTATGGAATCCTGTCCACCAAGGTTGACCCTGTGCTCATAGTTTGAAATACCATAGTTTCCAGCAACACCCAAGTCAGCACAGTACAAAAACCGGGAGACAAGTGGTAGGAAACTTTGCACAGGTAGCTTAATGAAGCAAAGAATAAAGAGCACAACCACAGATAGGAGTGAGTATTGAAAGATTGCGTACAGGATGAAAAGATTTGTTCAGGTTGTTAAGAGACCTGAATTCTATTTCATCATACTATTATTTGATTTATTTACATATGAGGAAGTCACCAGTCCTTCATAACAGCTCTTTCATGTTCTTTTTTTTTCTTTCTGAAAATGGTATTTCTTCAATTTAAAGGAATAAGTTTAAAAAATCAGTAATCCCTTATGTTACGCAGGATAGATTAAAGAAACAAAACCATAGAAACTCACATGTGTATAAGAGAGAGTTTTACATAAAGGGTAATTGTACATTAAGAAAGTTTCCCAACTCAGTCCAGTCCAAGTCCATAACTCTGATATTAGCCCATGTATCTGGTATCAATCTATAAAGTTCTCTTCATACTCATGAAACACATGTAATGATTCCGAAAGCAGGACAATCACAGGCCAGTTGGTAGAAAGTCTTTGGATCCAGTGGTGTTGTAAACATCTCAGCGCTGCCAGAAGTCTCTACATTGTTTCTCTGACTCCCCAGGTCTGGTTGCATCAGGGTAGCTCCATGTGACTTCTCCAGCTGAGGGAACTACTGGAGTTCCATGTGACTTGTCAGCTGCAATGTTTCCCAGGGAGCAAAACCCAGAGTAAGAATGTCTCCCACCTCCAAGGAGGAAAAAAACGTGGGAGTTCCCAGAATTCTCAGGAGAAGGCCATGCTCACAGAGAACTCATTGGCTATGAACTGATTGACAGAATAAACCCCACCCCTTCATTCTTATTCCTTTCAAGTCCCAAATTTATACCAGTTTATGGACCATGCCCCTTTTTATCTTAATTTGTGCTGAGTTTCTATAAAGGATGAATAAATAAAAACTTTTGAAAATAGATAAAGTTGACAGTTGTATAATATGGTGAATGTAATTAATGTCACTGAATAGTACTCTTCAAATGGAAAAGTTTTGGTATATATATTTCACCACAACCATTTTTTATTAAATACTGGGGGCTCTTTATTAAATATTGGGGGCTCTTATATTTCTTATCACAATCCATACATTCATCCACTGTATCAAGCACATTTATACATATGCTGTCATCATTATTGTCAAAAATTTTTTTCTACTTGAGCCCTTGATATAGCTCCTCATTTTCCTCCACCTTCCCTCATGAACCCTTGATAAATTATAGATTATTATTTTCATGTCATATCATCTTTTGTCACCCTTCACCCACTTTTCTGTTGTTGTCCCCCTGGGAGGGGGGTTATATGCCGATGCTTGTGATCAATTCCCTTTATCTCCCCCACCTTCCTCTTATCCTCCTGGTATCTCTATTCTCGTTGTTGGGCCTGAGGGGGTTTATCTATCCTGGATTACCTGTGTTTCAGCCTCTTAACTATAGCAGTGTGAGTGTGTGCATCTAACCCAATTTGTAAGGTAGCATTGAGGCCATGATAGTGGGGGAAAGGAAGCATCAACTAGAGGAAAGTTGTTTCTTTCATTGGTGTTATACTGCACCCTGACGGGCTCATCACTTCCCTGTGACCCCCACTGTGAGGGGCTGTCCAATTTTCTACAGAGGGGCATTGGGTCTGTGCTCCATTTCCCCAATCTCCCCTCTCACACCACCACCCCCACCATTCACATTGGATATGGGATGTCTAATACCTAATCCCATCAACACCTCATGATCACACAGACTAATGTGCCTACTCCATGTGGACTTTGTTGCTTCTGAGTTAGATGGCCTCTTGTTTATCTTCAGACCTTTAAGACCCCAGACTTTTTCTGTTTTGATAGCCAGGCACCATCAGCTTTCTTCACCACATTTGCTATGCACCCATTTTGTATTCAGTGATTGTGTTGGGAAAGTCATCATAACAGAATGCTGGATTACTTGAACAAAGTGTTCTTGTGTTGAGAGAGTAGTTGAGTCAAGGCCCAATATCCACCTGCAACCTTAATTCTTAACATATAGATATAAGTACATAGATCTATTCCCACTTTGTTATATATAAATATATTTACATATGTACATGCCTCTATTTAGACCTCTATAAATGTCCTTTTTCTCCTGGTTCTTTCCTCTAGTTCCTTTTACTTCCTTCTGTCCCACCATCATGTTTGGCCTTCATTTGGGTTTAGTGATTCCTCTCTGCTACATTGCCCTTAATTAAACCCCACTGAGCATCCTACAGCTCTTCTCTCCATTGATTTTAGTTGACTTGTTTCCTTGTACCTGGGTGGTGTCCTCCCCACTTCCTTTCTCCCTCACCCCCTTCTCCTGTATCCCCTGGAACCAGTGGCCCCATTCTTTTTATCTACTAATTGTTTTTCCCACCTATTTTATCTAAATAGACATGCAGGGACATTATTAATGAGCACAAAAACCAGGCAAAGCCAAATAAAGGAAGTCAAAGCCAACAAAACAATAGCAACAGCAAAAAACAAAGACAAGAACCCCAGAAAACAAAAAACAAAATAATAGCAAAAAGAAAGCCACTGACAAAAATGGAACAACCTATAAATAGTTCAATGTCTGTTTGTTGGCCTTTACGAGTGTCTTCCATCTAGTCTGATGGGGTGCCACACTATGACTCCAAAGTCTTTTTTTTTGGGGGGGGGGAACTTTTTTTTTTCCTCAGGGGACGTCATCACTTTGCTCCCCTTGCTGCTCTGTTGCATGCCTTTCGTGTTTCACCCCGGTGTGGTGGGGTCAGATTATTGGGCACAATTACCATACAGTGTCTCTTGTGCTGTCCCCTATAGCATTCTGGTTCAGTGAGGGGCATCGATCCTGTGATGGGGCTGGTCCTCTAGTCTTCTCTGGTCATTGTCTGCTCTGAGCAGGAATATCACCCTCTGGGCTTGTTGTGCCAGAATGTGTTCCCCTCACTCTCCATCCCTCTTTGCTTCTCCTGTGTGCTCTAATTAGACATGCCCCTCTCCCCAAGTTGTAGCTTCAGTGATGTCCTCTGAAGTGGTTTCTCGGATGTGAGGGTGGGGGGTGGGAGGCATGTCCACATAGTTGGGATGGGGCTGGCCCCACAGACCTCTCTATTGTTTCCCTGGGAGATATCTGTATGTTGTATTCACATCTTGGTGCATCAGGTTCACTTTCTCGCTCTCCTTTGGAGAGGAGATAAACCCTCTGGAGAGGGTATAAACAATACCCTTACCTTGGGTGGGTTAGTGCTCTGCTCCCACTGTACCCATGTCTTTTTTATGTTCCTCTTTCTTTCCCCCTCCCATTTAGTTGACTGCTATATGTATACCTGGATTAGGTTTGGATCCTGCCATGGTACCTGGAACTCACTCCAGGAATGTATGTATATAGTAGCTTCTTCCCTATGCCCCATTTTTTTCCCCATTAGACGTGAGCATGGTGAGATTCTTAAAAATCATTTTATTGGGGGCTCCTACAACTCATCATAATCCATATATATATATATATATATATATATATACCTCCATTGTATGCAAAGCACATTTGTACATTTGTTGCCATATTAGTCTCAAAACATTTTCTTTCTACTTAAGCCCTTGGTATTAGCTCCTCATATTTTCCATCCCTTCCCATTCCCCTTTCCCTCACAAATCCTTGATGATTTATAAATTATTATTATTATTTGCCATATCATATACTGTCCAATGTCTCCCTTTTGCATTGGGTATTTTCCTACCTACCTATCTTATCAGTCTGTGATGTGTGTGTGTGTGTGTGTGTGTGTTTCATTCTTGCCTTCTTTCTGCCATTGAGCTAATGCTATCTTGGGGGATGTCTTATCTTTGTCACCCTCTAAGTGGAGATTTTTT
Source organism: Nesogale talazaci (assembly GCA_004026705.1). Taxonomy (NCBI): domain Eukaryota; kingdom Metazoa; phylum Chordata; class Mammalia; order Afrosoricida; family Tenrecidae; genus Nesogale; species Nesogale talazaci. The sequence continues at coordinate 154,202 of PVJH01002562.1, read as the reverse complement.
TATGTGACCATCTCTTGTTTGTGCTTGGTGAGTGCTGACCTTCTGTTCATACTGGATTGGCAAGAATCTTGAAGCGCTGGGTTTCTTTTTTAAGTATACTTTGAGGTTTTTTCCTTGTCTGGTAAAACTCTTCTCCATCTATTTTAATAGATAATTTGGCCAGACATAGTATTCCTGGGTTTGTGTTATTTTCCTTCAATTCTTAGAATTACTCCACTCCCTCTTCACCATCATGTCCACTGAAATATTCTCATTTGGGTACCTTTATTAGTGATTATGTGTTTTTCTCTAACTGCTCTTATGATTTTCTCCTTTTCCTCATAGTTGGAAAATTTAACTATTACATGTCTTGCGGACTTCTTCTTGGGATCAGTCTGGTTGGTGTTCTTTGGGCCTCCTGAATGATTGCCTGATTTCCATTTATTAAGCTTGGGAAATTTTCCTCTAAGAATTCCCATGCTTTTTCACTGTTTACATCTTTGTTGTGCCTTTATTGGTCCAGTAGTCCAATTATTCTAATATTGTTCCTCTTCATAGCATTAGACAAGGCTCTTGGGTGTTCTTCAACTTTTTCTGATTGTCTTATTTGACGGCATTTCCCATTTGTTGAAGTCTGCCTGGTTATTCTCTAGGTGACTTTTGCGATTCTCTGCCTCTTCAAGTCTGTTGGCACAGTCTGTCAATTTGCTACTGGATTTTGTTATTTCATCCTGTAGATCTGGTATTGCCCTTTAGTGCTTGACCTTTATCTCATCTATCATTTCAGCATTTTTCTGTATTGCTTCCCTTATATTCTGTATGACTCCATGCAGCATTCTGAAGATTTCTTTCTGTGACAGATCAATGTCTTCTTCTTTTATGCATGTTGTTATGTTCATGGCATCTTCCAAAATTGTTTTCTGCTTCTCATGCTTTTTCGCTGAGGCTGACCACAACCATTTTTAATCAAGTATTTCATGCCTGACTCCCAATTATATATGTATGTTGAGTTTTATTATTGTTGTTGTTTTGAGGTTCTATGATTTATGAAATGCAAAAGGCTGAAACCAGTGAAGTAATTTCTCCTTTTTGTCATCATGGGATAGGGCACAGTGAGCACTTTGTCATTTTAATGGACATTACACATAGAAAAATTTCAAAAAACTATAAAGATTTAATTTGTAAGCAGCATCATTGCTTAATTTAATTACACATATAAGAAAATGATTGAATTACCCAAATATAAGTCCTGGTTCAGTTCTAATTTTGCTAAGGTATATTATAGGTATTATCAAGGTAATGTGTGGATTAAATGAGATTATGTATACAAAGAGCATGACATAATACCATCTTGTAAGTAATAAATGTGCTTACTATATTTTAAAAAGAGATGCAAATTTCAAAGTAACTCAGATCTTACAATTTCTTAAACTCTCTAAGCACAAATTTTGTTTCATAGATTATATTTTGATGATGCTTTTTGAAGAAATCAGCTTCTCATGTTAATAGTAATCATGATAACAGCTGACACATGTATTAACTGTACTGAAGGCTTTAGCAAAAACAAACCTCCGGGAGTTGTCCGAATAACAACTGAAAAGTTTCAACCAACTGATGAAGCACTAGAACACTCACTTGTCTTATGTCTAGGCATTTGGAAGAGAACTACCTGGCCAACAGACTAGGAAAGATCTATATTTGTGCCCAGGTCAAAGAAAGATGACCCAATAGAATGCAGAAATTATCAAGAAATATCATTAATATCATGTAAGTAAAATTTTGCTGAAGATAACAACAATTGCAACAGGGAGCTGTCAGAAATTCAAGTCAGATTGAGAAGAGGCCTGGAATAGAAGATATCTTCATTGATGTGGATCTTGGACAGCAGAGAATACCAGAAAGTTGTTTCCTCGTGTTTTATCAACTAAGAAAATATATTCAGTTGTGTGGATCACACACACACACACACACACACACACACATACACACAAACCCGAGACCTATGGATAAGGTTGAGAAAAATGGTAAATCCAGAGCACATCAGTGTGCTCACGCCAAAACCTGGACCTAGACCAAAAGGCTGTCATTCAACCAGAACCAGGTAACCATGTGTGCTTTTAAATCAGGAACGATGTGTGTGTGTGTGTGTGTGTGTGTGTGTGTGTGTGTCAGAGAGAGAGAGAGAGAGAGAGAGAGAGAGAGAGAGAGAGAGAGAGAGAGAGACTTGTATCTTAAGCAAATGCTCTGAGAAGCTGGTCTATATGAAGAAGAATATCACATCAGGATTGCAGGCAGACGGTGGTAATAATTTCTTTTACAAGAATCAATACCAGAATGACCCCAAGAAATTCGAGTTTAAAGATGTCCCAAATGTCCAACTTTTCCAGCATGTCATAGAGCTTCAATTTCCTCTCACTCCTCCCTTTTAGCTTATTCCTTCATGTACCTGGGTTCTGTAATTTGCTGCCATGTCTCACAGATACTCACAACATTTTAAAGACCTGTATGTCTCATGTTATTGTGGACACTGAAAACTTCCAAATCCAAAAGCCCGGCAGAAGCAAACCAAATGCAGGGACCAACGTCATACGTCAAATATGGTTAAAAAAAAATCAAAGCCTGTCTACCTGCATCTCCTAGTACTCAATCAGGACAGAAGTCACAAAAGGGGAAGACTTTTGAGGTGTGATTTTTACCTTACAGTTAACTATTCCTCCAGGAAAAACAAAGCGTAATGACTAATGTCATTATAAACCCTCCAGTCATGTAGAGTCTGTCACACCAATCCTATAACAGCGAACTCCCTCCAAAATGGAACGAGAGCCACAAGTCCAGAGGTCACATCACAAAATGGATCATGGCAAGTGTGAGCAGAGCTCCCTCAGGCTTTCACTGCCATCAAACCATTTCAACTCATAGCTAAGCTATGGGAGACAGAAGATTTGCCCCTGTGAGTTTCCATGATTATATTAACTCTTTAGAAAGGAGCAGAAAGTCGGGTCTTTCTCTCACAAGAGGAACTGGTGTTTCCAACTGCTAGTCTTAAAGTTAGCAGCCCAAGATGTAGAAGTTAATTAATTGACTACCTCACAAAGACATATTAACAAACCTGTAATATGACGATGTCACATCCTTGGTTGCTGAAAATAAGAAGAATTTGAGGCATTTGCAGTCCAAGGTCAAGCATTGTAGTCTTCAATATAGATTAAAATTCAACATAAAAAAGCACTAAAATAATCACAAGTGGATAACAGACAGCATCATGATAAACAGAAAAGATCGAAATAGTCAAGGATTTCATTTTGCCTGCATTCACAATCAATGCTCATAAACTCAAATTCACTGCCATGGAGTCAATATTGACCCAGTGACATTATACATCAGAACTGAACTGCCACTGGGAGTTTCTGAGACTTTACAGGAGTAGAAAGCCTCATTTTTCTCCCACAGAGGGCTGGTGGTTTAGAACTGCTGACCTTGGAGTTAGCAGACCAATCATAACCACTATGCCACCAGGGCTCTTCCTCTGAAGCCAGGAGTGAGGAAATTAAGCAACATATTGCACGGGGCAAATCTGCTGCATGACTTCTTTAAAGTGTTGAACAGCAAGATAGCACTTTCAGAACAGAGGGGTTCCTGACATAAATCAGATATTCTCAATTCCCTCCTATACATGTAAAAGTTGGATATTGAATAAGGAAGATTGAAAAAAATTGATGCATTTCACTTACGGTATTGGCAAGGAATACTGAAAGTCTATAGATTGCCAAGAGAATAAACAAATCTATCTTGGAAAACGTATGGCTAGCATGCTCCTTAGAAGCAAAGGATGGTGAGACTTGCTTCAGGTTCTTTCAACAAATTGTCAGGAGGGTTCATTCCCTGGTAAAAGACATCATGCTTGGTAAAGTAGAAGGTCAGCAAAAATGAGGAAGCCTGTCAAGGTGATGAATTTGATACAGTGGCTGCAACAATGGCCTCAAACATAACAATTGTTATGGATGGCGCAATACCGGGCAGTATTATTTTATTTTGTTTTGCTTGGGGTCGGTATGAATGGAGCTGACTGGAGAGTACCTGACAACAACAACAACAACATTTCAGATTACTTTGTACTAGGCACGATGCCAAGTTCTTTCTATCTTTTAATCTTTTTAGCTACCTCACCACAGCCCTAGTAAGTCAATCCAATTTTAAATCTGTTTTATACTTAGTTGAATGGAGCACAGAGAAGTTGGTGGAGTGATTATGTCCTAAGGGCTTTCTTAAAGAACAGACAATAGCCCATCCAATTGTGCAGAGAGGCAGCCAGTTGGCACAAGCACCCCGGAATAATATCTCTCTAGCATTACAAAAGTCATGCACACATGCAGGAAAATGACAACACAATGTAAACAGGAGTCCTGAGTAAGTGAAGTAATCTGAACCATGGGACTGACTGCGCACTCTGTGGCTAATGAGAAATGTTTGTAATAAAAGCTATGCCTTTGCTTAAAAGCCATGTTTGTTTCTATATGTTAAATATATTTAACTCCACAGAGAGAAAATCAAGTTAATGAAATATTTTAAAGTGGGTGATTCCATTCGTCTTAAACCATACTTTGTTTCCACAAATTCCATGAGAGAGTCACTGGTTAGCAGCTATATCCAAAACAGAACATTGTCTTTAAATTTGCTATAGAGTGCCCATCTAGTAATCTGGGAAAATATCCGCTCTGTCTTCATATATGTGTGCTTACCTAGAAAACAACTAAGATCTGGAAGGCTCATTTCAAAGTCACCTTCATTCTGACCTCAGGAGGACAGAGTTCACCAGGTAGCTAGGAAGAATTGGGGGAGGTGGCCTACATGTCAGGCTTCCATGATATCCTTTCAGAATATATTTGGACCGTGAGCTTCTCAGTCACCCTTCTTGAATTCAAATTCAGGCTCTGCTACAAACTATGTGTCCATAATAATTTTCTTTCCTTCTTGGACTTTAGTTTACCCAACTTCCAAGGAGAAACAATTCAATTACCCTCCTTTTAAGGTTATTTTAAGATTAAATATGTGAACCAGCTCATCAGTTACTTACCCCAACAGAAAAGGAAGGCAATCCCGGGTGAGTCACAATAGGATGTTCGGTGGCTGGTGTTGGGCAGTCAATTACTGGGCCTTTCTTCTAAGCCTTCTCGGGAGAATTTGAACCTCCAATCTTTTGATTAGCAACCAAGTGCATCCCCTCAGGGATGATTCAGATGCTTTTCTACTGTCCTATCAAGGCACAATAAATTGGCTCCCTTTCTTGTATGCTCCTTCCCTCCTTTCTTCATCTGTGCAGTTTTAAATCAACTTCTTCTAGACATATACAGACATACATCTTCTGCCTTGACTATTTGCTTACACTTTGTTCACCACCACTATCTTTTTGCTTTCTCCTAGTGAAACATACTTCCATACTAATTCCATACTAACTATGAAGTCTTACTGCCCCTCTTAAAATACATTCTATTATTATTACAAATGGTTTGGTCTATTCAGATGGCCCCTTCATGTTGGATTAGAGCTTACATTCTGAACATGCTGGTTTTAAAAAGGGTATGGGTGGCATTGATAGTTTCAAAGCTAAACAAAGCCTCCGCCCCCCCCCCCCCGACAAAGCACACTAAATTGTACTAGTTTGAAGTAGACAAAGAGAGTTATAATGCTGATTTCCACCTTTAAGCAATGCAGATTAGAATTCAACTGTTTCAATAGTAACATAGTTTACTATGGGAAAGCATTCAACATTTCTGCCCTGTATACTGTAAATGTGTCTTCATCTGCTTTCCTTAACTTCCAGAGCACTACCATTTACTGTAGCTTCTCTTTGAGCAGCACACCATCAGCATCCTTCTCTCCACCAGGCCACAACATGTAGGCAGTTACTATCACCAGCACCAGAATTCTACAAAATGGTACAGCTGTACTCAGTGTAAGGAAGAAAACGGACATGGTAAAGGGTGGGCAAAGCCAAATCATATGAAATTTGAAGATATGAAATTAAGAAAGGGAAGTATATAAAGGATAGAATATTAGGAAGTATATGTTTGGGATTACTTTTATAGAAAAATCTCTTAGTTCATATAAATCCATAGCTCCATGCTCAGGTTTTCAATCTTTCTGGACCTCTAAAATTTACCAACTTTCCTCTGAAATGGGTCATAAGGGTTTTTAAGAAGGCAGACTAGCTGAGTCCTGACAGCATAGTGGTTGTGTGCGGGACTGCAGCCCACAGGGTTGATGGTTCAAATCCAGCAGCAGTTGTCCAGGAACAAGACTGGGCTTCCTTCTCCCACCAGGGCAGTGATGTGAAAGAAAAAGAAAAAAAAGAAAGTAGACGCTTTCTAGGATCCGTGTATCAGGACCATAGTCTTAGGAGATACCAAAGTTTAGTGTCACAAAGACAATGTTCCACATCCTAATTGCATAACAACTGGGGTCTTAAAAGCTTGTAAGCAGCCATCTAAGGTGCAATCATTGGTCTTTCCCTTTCCAGAGGAAAGAAGACAGGTGAAAATCCAAAGACATCTGGAAATGAATAGTCCCATGGACTAACAGACCACAATCCCCAAACTTAAAGAAATAGATGGTGTCCGGCTACTGCCAACAACTGAAAAGGATCATATCAGAAGGTCCTGGATTAAGTGGGAGAATTCAAAATCATATAGGAGATCAGGCTTACAAATTAAAGAAAGAGGACTGGGACCCTAAGACCATGGCTCTAAGTGAAAGAATAATCAATCATTTAATATTAAATGTGCAGCATTTCCCCAAGGAGGAAGTTCAGGGGGTTAGATAAGCAAGAATGAAGACAGCAAACACCAGGAGGAAGCAGAGTAATGGATGGTACATGGAGGGGATTGTCATGGATGAGTTAAAACAAAATGTAGGACTCGCAGAATGTGAAGCTGATGATCTGCTCTGTAAGCCTTTAACTCACAATAAAAAATACAACAAGAGAAAAGGAAAACAAGCTAACTCTGGGGACACCTGCAGCTAGTTCTAAACTCTCCTGCAAACACACGTTATTAATCCGTTAGCTATTAATCTAGGATGGTGCTGTGCTTGCTCTTAGAACATTGCTTTAGGAAAAACTTTATCCAACCTATTGCATTCAATAAATGTTCTGGTATTGTCATGTTGATAAATGTCTTCAAACAGTTGTTAAAAAAAAATCCCCTAGAAAGGCATATAACAATTAAAATAAGTGTAAGAAATTTTATTTTCAACTCTTTTTGGGGAAAACCATCCATTTTTATGTAAAGGTCTTTCTCTCCCTTTCTTTGCCAAGAGTTCTTGACCATTAATTAAGGGCATTTCATTGAAGTCACGTATGGTACAGATGTCAGGAGCAGATATAATCTGGCCCTTCTTGGAGTTTCCCCCTTTGTGGGTCATAGTAACATCTACCAATTCATCTGGAACAAAACTTTTAGGGTTTTGCTATTGCCAATATTTGAAACTGAATCTGCTTGTAAACTTTATTCTGCATTTAAATCGCTATCAAACTCAGATTCCATTCTCCTGGGACAAGTCTGAGAAGCAATCATTTGAATAGGATCCCAGGTGTTATCAATGTTGCTGAGGGGACCATACTTTAAGAGGCAAGGGCTTAGATAAAATAAAAGAGAGGACTTCCATTTCTGAAAATAGACCTGACCAACAAGTCTGGAGGACTATCAATAATTGGTTGTGGCCCTTTAAAAATACCATAAACACAAATGTTTGCTTCTTATTGTTGGGACTTTTCCTTGGAACTGTTCTTGTTCTTTGAATATCAGGAGGCACAGGACTCGCAGATGCCTGTGACCAGTTCACACTCATATCTTCATTCACGTTGAGTCTTCTTGGCCGGATGGTGCATTCTGGGTGTGGAGAGAAACTGCCATCCCCCCAAAAGAAGCTTTCTTGGCTCTTTCATTATGACAAAATGCTTGGACAAATAATTTTTTAAGTAAAAATTATTATTGTAAATTAAGCCTCCAAAATATATTGGATCTGATGGTAAAGCAATTAATGATGCACAAGGAAAAGAGTTACACAAAATCCATGAGAAGTATTTAATCTATCCCCAAGTAAAAGCCCAGTCAAAAAATTCCCAATCTGCCCCCCAAATACATGTTCAAAAATCGATATTTGCATGCCCAAGAATTGTTTGAAAGGCGATTATGGTCTCACAAGCAAATCATAAGGATTTTTAAAATTTTGTAAATGCTGTATTTATATGACAGACAAGAACCACTCTGAAGGAATCATTATGGTTTGGGAAATGATATGCAATTTCAAAATCATCTAAATCATTTCAATTGCCTGTATTTACATTTATATAATGGGTATTTATAATGGTGATTATTTTAGAACTTACCTTGTTTTCAAGGATCGCACATTGGTTTCTATGGGAACCAGAATGGCTCTGAAGAGGAGCGTTTTAAGAACGCTTTTCACATTCACTGACTGCTAACTGAACTGCAAATTCTGTTTGTTAACGGATCTTTTAACTCTTAAATTTTAAAGCAGAAATAAAAGTTGGGCATTCTAGCTTCATAAATCTTTTCAAATTATGAAAAACTATTTTTATGAAACATCTGGCATATTGGAACATTTTGAAAAACAAAATAACTAGGTTCAGGAGCTAATAATCTGTTCACTTTATTAAATTCATTAGTGATTAATCTACATTGGCAATGTGTGCGCTCTTGGAAAATGGTGTGAAGCACAACTTTATCTGATGTATTCAATACATTTTTCCCTGCGATTGATATGTCGATGGATGTTTTTGTACTTTTGTAAAAATCGCTGAGCAAAGCCGCGTTAAGGCATTCTGCCAACATAGCCCCCATCCTGATACCATGCTGTGCGTAGCCACGATTGGTGACATTAGCCATGTTCTCACACCAGCTAGGACTTAATTTTGCTATTTCTTCCAATAAGCTCACAAGGGTTCAGATTTCAGTTTTTCTTTTTCTTGGAATAGATCATAGATTTTTAAATCATAAAAAGCCCAGCGTGTAACATTAGGTGTTACACTGGTGCAGTTTCCTCTATTTAATATTTCCCCACATTTCATGTTTTCTCATAAACTGTACTTTTAAAAATTCCCTAGGAAAACAAAGCTCGATGTATTTTCATTTCATACCCTGTCAAAGTGATTAAAACACACCAAAAATAAGTGAGGGTGATTTCAGAGGAGAGGGCAAAAACTCTACGCTCTCTTCCAGCCAATCTGTAAAAGAAGCCCAGGGAGAACACATGGCATGTCATAAGCAGCTCAGGTAATAGCTAGCCCAGTGATTGCTGAAATATAACCTATGTCTTCAATCCCAAGTACAGGTTGCTGGCAGAGTGCCAGGAGGGCAGAAATGGTGTTGGTTTTTGCTTTTTTTAAACCTTCTTTCTGATTGGAGGATTTCTTTCTGCTCCCAGTGTGGCCCTAGCCCTTCGTCAAGATTGCCAGGCCAGAGGCAGATTGAGAAGTGGTGCTGTTGCCATCACTGTGACCAAGAGACCATCCTGTAACTCACAGACCTGGTACAAACAACAAGAGGAGTCAAAAATTAAGTACTTTCCCAATCAGGGTTGATTTGAAGAAATAGATGAGGAATTATCAACCCTTGGTGCAATGAACTCACGTTTATAATATAATGATAACTGGAAAACATATTCAAACTATTTTGAGAAAATGACAAGTTGATCGACCATTCTCTCTCTGTCTCTCTCTATCTCTTTACATTAAAAGATCTTTTTATTGGGGGCTCTGACAACTCTTATAACATTCCATACATCAATTGTATCAAGCGTATTTGTACATGTGTTGCCATCGTTCTTTTCTAGACATTTACTTTCTATTAAGCCTGTCGTTATCAGCTCTTCTCCGCACTCCCCACAATGACCACTTGATAAAGTATTATTTTGTTTGTTTGTTTGTTTTTTGGGCATCACTGCGCCTCTGGCAGTCCTGGACGCTACCCAGTGATGCTCTTGAGAGCCGCCGCTGGATTTGAACCGCCAAGTCCATGGGCCGCAGTCCCGCACTCAACCACTTACGCCACCAGGGCTCAGCCCGATAAATTATTATCTTGATATCCTACACTGATCTCTACTTCCCTTCCCCATGGTTTCTGTTGCTCATCCCCCTGGAGGGGAGGGTGTGTGTGGTTATCAGTTCCCGCTTCCTCCCCTCCTCTCCCAACCCTCTCTTCACCCTTTTGGTATTGCTATTCCCATTCCTATTCCTGGATGGCGTGTATCATGAACTCTTATCTCTTATCTGTACCTGTGTTTATGCTATGGATGGAGGTATAAGTATAGCTGTGTACATATGCAAATACATTAATTCATAAAAATAGGGCTGAGCCCCAGTGGCGTAAGTGGTTGAGTGCGGGACTGTGGCCCGCAGGCTTGGCAGTTCAAATCCAGCGGCGGCTCTCAGGAGCAGCACTGGGTAGTTCCCACGACCACCGAGGGCAATGATGCCCCCCCGAAAAATAGAGGTACTTACCTATGTACATATGTTTATATGGCATTACACTGAGGTAGTGGACAGACTTCATGTCTCTGCTTAAGCCCTTCCTCAATGCAAGCACACTTTGTTCTAACAACCTGGCATTTGGTGATGATCACCCTCTCAGCACAATCACTGAAGACAAAATGGATACAGAAGCAAATGTGGTGAAGAGAGCGCATGGTGCCTGGTTATTAAAAGATATAACACCTGGGGTCTTAAAAATCTTGAAGTTAAACAAGCAGCCATTCAGCAGAGAATCAACAAGTCCATATGGAGGAAGCACACTAGTCTGTGCAATCATAAGGTGTCCTCATGACTAGGTAACAGTCATCAGAAGATCTACAACAAACAAACAAATAGACAAACAAACCCATAGTGTTAAGAATGAGGTTGGAACAGAGACCCAAAGTCCATTTGTAGACAATGGGACATCCCCTCAAAAAGGGGCCATAGGGACGGGATGAGTCTACTAGGGTGCAGTAATGCACCAATGAAACACCCAATGTTTCTCTGAATCCCTGTGACTTCCTCACTCCCCACTATCATGACTTCAGTACTGCCTTTCATTGCGAGTTAGACCGGAGAATCTCATTTTTTCTAAGTTGATTCCCCCCCCCCCCACCCAAATTTTATTGGCACATCATTTATAGTTCAATAGGTCAATCATATCAAGGAAAATTGTAAAATCATTACCATGTTTATTTTAGAGCACCCCCTCCAATAGCTAAATTGCTTTAAAAATGAGTTGTCAATCACAATCAGTTCTAATGCTTCATGCCTCCTCCTGCCTATTTACACCCAAATTTTCTTTCCATCCCTCTTACTAACACACACACACCCCGATTCCCCATATCCTTTTGTATCAGTTATTATCCTTATGCATTCACACCTCCTGTGCTTCACACCTGGGAAATCCAATAAAAAACAATAAAACACAAAACCACACTAAGGTGGTAAGGATAAAAATCATAAGAGTATAAAGACAAAAATACAAGTAATGTGTAAGAAGGAAAAGTCCCCCACAAATATTCAAAAAGCTAGGGAAGAAATTTCTGCCATGAAACAAGTAAGAGATAGTTGCACGCAGAACAAATCCAGGTCCCATCTATAGGGAGGTCAACTAGCCAAGTATGGAATTCCATCAAGCATCATCAGGATTGCAATTGTCTCTACCTGACGATAGGAAGGCTGGCCAAGACTCTTGCCTATGGCTAGAGCAGATGGTTAGAGTGGATCTGCCAGTGGCTCGATCTGACTAGATACTCTCTAGATGGGCTTTGGGCTCCCATCAAGGTAGAAACTGATTGAAAAGTAAAAGCAAGAACAATGTGAACCTTTGGAAAATAGAAATCTCAAAAAGTATTACATTTGAAAAGGGAGGAATCTGCTTCATCCGCGGCTACTCAAAGTGGAGTCCCATGTGAGACAAAGTAAGTACAGATAGGAAGAGTAGTTTCATGCTGCCACTTCAACCACATGATTATGTATTGCACAAGCATCAGATCCACATCATTTGGAAAATTTTAAAATTTGCCTCTTTTCTGCAAACAATTTGAAATGCAATTATTTAGTATGCATTACAATAAGCTAAAAAGACTCTGGTGTTGGGACTTCTTGGTCTAGACACTAGAAATTTTGTTATGTGAATCTATCTGGAAATTTTGTCTAGTGTGAATCTATCTGGAAACTGGAAAGTGAGGGATAAAGATCTCTTTCTAGCTCTAGAACAGCATATTTATCACACTAAAATTATATCAAAGGAGACTGGAGTGCAGGTTTTTCTCTCCTTTTGCAGACAGATCTGAGAACAAAGGTGCAAATGGCCTTAAGGAGACGCCTGACAGGACTCAATTGAAGACAAAATTGAAACCTCAAGTGAAGGAAGTGGCATAGCCCAGACCTTACTTCACATTATGAGGAATAAAATTAAAACGCTGTCGTCTGATGGTGGCAGTCAGTTGGGTATGTTTTAAATGTCCACTGAGGTTGGCAAAATTTTGCCTTCAGACTTCAGAAGGAAATGCCTTGTGTCATTTGATGGGTGATGAGTGAAATGCACAGAGTGTAAAACGAAGTGAAGAGATGGAGGAAATTCAAAAATCAAAATCAGAATTCAATAGAAAAGAATGAGGATTAAGTTAGGAGCACATGTACAGTTGGATCAAGAAGCTGTTAGAGCAGAAAGGGGAGTTTCCACTTTTCTGAAAGAAAAAAAAAGGTTGGAAACCCCCAAAAGGGATTGGTTCTTTGGACCATACATAGGAGAAATAAAATGAAAATAAGAATATGAAGATTTAGACAAAACTTTAGGAATTCTTGTTAATTGTCTTGAGTATTAGATTAGTTGAATAGGTGCCCAGAGGAATCTCTGAGGATACTTAAAACCCCCTTGAACAAAGCCATGGATATTGTGTTGTGGAGCTCAGCCCTTCAATAGCAAGGGGATGGACTGGATCAACTGTGAGGCCTTTTCGAGCTCTAATTTCTACTATTCCATAGCTCTGTGAAGAATAGTTGCTAAATTGCTTGATCAAGCCAGACAAACAAAACTCAGTACATGAATAAAACCCCAGACAAAACAATAAAGTCAGCCAAAATTGAAACACGCCCCTTCTCCTCCCCCCCAATAGCAACAACACACAAAAAAATACCCTCTAAATCTTGCATCATGTCCTAAAAGTGAAATATTCAGGCTCTGGCAACCTGCCCAGAGGAATAAATTCCAAAGACAGAACCTTTCCAACAAGTTGGAAGAGTTCAACTTCTCAGCCTCATTTGCAAAACCTTCCCAGCTGATCTTAATACTAAAGCAGCCTAAAGAATGGGAGCAGGAAAACAAATACTTCTATTGAGTCTGGCTTATGGATGAATTAATTTGTTAACTTATACTACAAAAATGTATGCAGCACTTAACGTGGAAGTTTCAAAAAGTTGATGGTAAAATTTCACTGGTTTCTAATGCCCCCTTGTATTATATGTTAAGTGCTATATTGGAGGTTACTTTAAGGACTACGGTGTGCCTGCTTGACCCAATCCATGATATTTTCAATTGTCCCATATGCATGTGAAAGTTGGACATTGAATAAGGAGGACCAAAGAAGAATCAATGCATTTGAATTACGGTGCTGCCAAAGAAGACTGAAAGCATCACGGATGTCTGAAAGAACAAACCAATCTCTCTTGGAAGAAGTACCGTCCGAATGCTCTAGAGAGTTAAGGATGGCAAGACTTCATCTCATGCGCTTTGGACATATGGTCAGGAGAGACCGGTCCCTGAAGAGGGACATCCTTCATAGGATCAATTGTGAGGATGGCTGAGGATCAGTCAGTGTTTCGTTCTATTCCACAGAGTCAGAACCCACTCTAAGGCCAGCCTACACCGGTGAAGAAAAGAGGCAAGAGCTCTGCCCTTGTGAAGCTTACATTCTAGCAGAGAAACAGCAAACAATCTAGCATGCTTTATCATGGGTTAAAAGGTTGTAAATGCTAAGCAAGAAAGGGACATGGGCAATGTGTACCAGGGGACACAGGAAGGTGACCTAATTTAACAGTGTCGGCTGGGTTGGACTCATCAAAAGGGAGACACATTTGAGATTTGAAGGACATAAACTGCGTGAGCCGGCGTGTGTTGCAGGAAGAGCACCAAAGGGAAACTGGAGAGCAAAACTGAAAAGATTGGAGCAAGCCTACTGTGTTTGAGAAGCAGGATGGAGCTCCTTCTGAGAGGGGAATGGAGGTGGGGAAGAAAGGGTTAAGAGATGAGACCAGGGAGCCTTGTTGTTAAGCTGTCCTCAGGTCCACTTGGATTACTCTGAGTACAGTAGCCACAATATTCAGTGAAGAATACGGTTCACTCAAGGTAACACAGGCCAATTCCCTCAAGAGGAACTGCTCCTCCACACATCAACCCGCAGTGTTTCTGTGGCCTCCTTCAAACTCTTCAAATGCTGAGTAAGATCAGCATTATCTCGTGCTTTGAAAACTTTAAACTCAGATCAGTTAGGCGAACGTAGTATAAACTATATGGTATATTGCCACCACTCCTCCTACTCCCCACCAAATACCATACCCGTTAACTGCATATTGTATGTACTGTACTATTTAGGGTCACTATGAATGAGAATCAACTGGATGGTATCTAGCAGCTACAACACACCTCTGCATGCATACAAGCCACTGAGGAAATGCTTCCAGATACACCAAGCATCTTTGACATAATAATACAGGGATAGCAACAATGTTTGATGTGCCTTGCAAACTGGCAACCATTTGTTATTATGAATCATGTAGGTATCTTGAATTTTGAACAGCATAGTCTTTATGGGAGTTTTACATAAGTAAGACATTTATCACCTGGAGACTGCCTATATTTTCCTGTATTTAAACTTCATTGGTGACTCACACTTGGCTGAGGTAGAGCCTCTGCATTTGACTCCTACGTCAGCTTGACATTATTGCACAAGAATGGATGACACGTATTGAATATTCACTAAATGGCATGCTCTCTTCCAACTATGTTACCTGTGTTAAGACATTTAATCCTCACAATATCCCTTTCAGCAGCCATTTTCCAGATGAATAATTTGAGGTACAGAAAGTTTAAGAAACTTGCCTTAGGCTGGCATAGCAATACAGCAAGTGAAAGCATTTTTAGGATGGTAACTAACTCCCTGGTTTTGAAACCTGAAAATGCAACCAAATCACAGGCAGGGATTATGAAAACACATGGTGGGCCCCACCTCCAGTGGATCTGGCTTCATCGAGGTAGAGTAGAACTCCAGAAGAGACATCTTAACAAGTTTCTAGGTAGTGCGGACACTGCTAAGTGGAGAACCACACTTTGGAAATCATTGGTGTAATCAAGGGGCTCTATGATCTCCCGGCAGTCTTGAGCAAGTCACGAAATCTTTCTGAATGATAGTTTCTCAACCTGAAAGTAAGATTTCTAGTCATTATTTCATGGGATAAAAAAATTAAACCTCTTTTGAGATACACCTCAAGGAGCTCTGGTGGAGAGTGACTATGTGCTGGGCTGCTAAGGTCAACAGTTAGAAACCACCAGCTGCTCTGAGGGACAAAGATGAGGCTCTCCACTCTCAAAAAGTGGTGCAGTCTTAGAAACTCACAGGGGCAGTTCCACCCTCTCCTATAGGATTGCCACAACTCAGAATCGACTCGGTGGCAGTGACTTTGGTGTTCTGAGTTGAAGGTATAATCCATAGATCATAAAGTTTATTCTTTCAAAGTGTACAGCTCAGTGGACTTTGCATATCTAATGGGTCCGGGTGACTGTGTAACCACAAGACTATAATTTCAGGTTCTTTCCATCACATTTTCTTCTACCTCGCCTCCCCCACCCTCCAGCCCCCTAAATTCCATACTGGTTAATAATTACTACCCATCCCCTTCTTCCTAGTCCCTACCAACTCTACGTACACTGTCTCTCTGAATTTTCCTGATCCTGGACATTTTATGTAAGTGAAAAAATACAGTATATGAGTTTTGTGTCTAATTTCTTACATTCAGCATCTTTCAAGGCTCCATGCTGTACCAGGTTTCTGTACTCCATTCCACTTTATGGTTGAATAATATTCAAGTGTAATTTAAAAACACATTTTGTGTAGGCATTCACTCATCAGTTTTAATCCAGCATTCTTTCATTGGGGTTGTTTTCACTTTTCAGCTCTCATGAGTAATGGTTGTAGGAATGCTGGTGGTTTGGGGTTTTTTTTTCTTTTGTTGTTGTTGTTAGAGATGTATTTTTCCTTTTATTAAGATCTAACGCGGGGGTTGAGCCCCGGTGGCGTAAGTGGTTGAGTGCGGCACTGTGGCCTGCAGGCTTGGCAGTTCAAATCCAGCGGTGGCTCTCAGGAGCAGCGCTGGGTAGCTCCCACGACCACCTGAGGGCAGTGATGCCCGCCCCCCAAAAAAAAAACCCAAGAGAAAAAGAAGAAAAAAAAAAAGATCTAACACAGAGTGTAATTTCTGGGTTATGTTGTAATTCTGTCCAACTCTCTGAAGAACAGCCAAATTATTTTCCAATATATTCCACCCTCATACAATCATACCAACAGTGTACTAGGGTTCCAATTTTTCCACATCCTGAACAACGCTTGTCCTTGTCTTTTTTCATAGAGGCATTTTAGAAAGTTTGAAGTGGCATCTCTTGTGGCTTTATTTGTAATTCCTTAATGACTCATGAGGAGGCCCTGAGCGGTGCAAATGATTAAGTACTTGAATGCTTTGCCAAAAGGTTGGCAGCTGGCACCCCATAAAGGCCTGTGGAAGACAGGCCTGGTAATCACGGCCTTGAACACCCTGTGAAGCTGCCATACTCTGAACACAAGAGACTGCCACCAGTCGGAATTGCCTTGACAGCAACCAATGACAAATTGAATTACATTTGTGATTTTTAGCTTCTTGAATTATATCTCAGTAGAAGTTTTACTTTTTTAAAAAAAGAGTCCATGAAATAATTACTAGAAATCACACATTAAGGTAGAGTTTTAGCCCTAGAGCAGGGGTTCTTAAACTACAGCCCGGGGGCCACATGCGGCCCGCTGAGGACATTTATCTGGCCCACTGGGTGTTTTTGCTGCCACTGCTGTCCTGCTCAGCAGCCGACTCATCCCAAGCCTGCAGTGCATTTGTTCATAGTTGTTTTTTTTTAAACTATAGTCCGGCCCCCGTGGACTGGTCCCCTGCTTAAAAAGTTTGAGGACTCCTGCCCTAGAGCAACAAATGAATAATGCTCTTGACCACCTGTTCATATGCTTATGAACATATATGAACGTATACGAATGCCTTTGGGGAAATGCTTATTCAAATCATTGTAGATCATTGTCTTCAAATTAAACATGGTAAAAATAAACAAATATGGTAAGCCCGTTACCAGATATTATAATTTTCAAAAACGTTCTCCTATTCTGTGGGTTGAATTTTTATTTTCTTGATGGTGTCCTTAGACATGTTTTAATTTTTGATGGTGTTTAACTTATCTAATTGCTTTTTTCTTAGTCCTCGTGTTTGATAGTGCATCTTAGAAAACATTCTTCATCCAACTTCATAAGTGTTTTATTGCCAATAAAGTGAAAACGAATCAGACTCAAATTTGTAAAATGTGGTTGTATTAGGTGGAAGGGGAAAATTATGGCAGATCCTCTTCTAGGAACTTGATTTGCCCATAGAAAGCAAGGGTAAAGTGTACTGCACAGCAGCCCAATCTCTGCACTGGCAGAGTCACAAACAACGATCCCCACCTTTGAATGCACGTTGCTCTACACAGTCCTGCCACTGACCTGCTCCCACATCCTGCTCCCGAAAGGGTTCACCAGGCCTCTGATAAGCCTCCCTTGACAGAACTTTGACAATAATGTCCTCTAGTTTGGTTATCACTCCAGTACACCCATACATTCAAATCTATTCCAATTTTGCTGAGCCAACCATGAGTGAAACATTTAGGAGTTACATTTTAAGCTAACTTTTTTATCTGTGCTACACAATCTTTACAAGGTAGGGGTCTATTCCCACTGTTTTAGCAGCAATTGTTGATTGCAGAATCACTTTGAATATATAGTTATAGTGTATCATAGAGCATACACTCTGTTCAATTTAATCTTTGCCCCCTTCTTTGAGTACTTTCTTGCTATTCTGTCAAAATTTTACAAACATTGTAATCAGAACAAAGACAATATTTTCTAAAAAATCAAAGCCTAAATAAAATAGTGGCTGCCTGCATGGTAGGCTTTTATACATCTACCCCTCATTTATTTTTATATTGTAAGTACAAGATCCCTATAATTATGCCATTCTCTATTAATTCTCCCATTTATGCATAGGATAGAAACAAATGGAATTATCATCACACAAGATGTCTTTTATATAATGTTATGATACTATTTTTGAGTTTATTGAAACCATTCAACTGAAACTATAAATATGAATTTTAAAGGTGGTAAACTACTGTCACTTATTATTATACTCATTGGACATACAAGAAAGGTAAAAAAATATATGAAAACTTTTTTTTTTGCTGAAAACTTAGCAAAAAACAAAAAAAGAAAAAAGGCAAGTCCTGCAATGACACTAATTAGCATTAATTAGTATGTAATGGTGCTTCTTTTTCATTGGAAGTAAGGTAAATGGAATACAAAACATAGTGTTGACATTGTCCACATGTTGTGAGGGGTTGCAGTGGTAGAAAAAATATAGAATTCAAAGGGTGTGGGATCTTGTAGCATTCAGAAAAATGAGAATTATAGAGTAAACCTTTTTTGGGGGTGGGGGTGTCTGCTGTAGCTATCTTGTGCTGCTTTAACAAATAACACAAGCAAATAGACCTCCACAAACAGAAATGTGTTTTCTCACTGTTTAGGAGGCTCAACGTGCTGATTTGAGAGTTCTCTGTCTATTGGCTTGATAGCAATGGTTGTCAACCTTCCTAATGCTACAACCCTTTAATATAGTTCCTCATGCTGTGATGACCCCCAACCATAACGTTACTTTTGTTGCTACTTCATAACTGTAATTTTGCTGTTATGAATTGGGCGACCTCTGTGAAAGGGTTGTTTGACCCCCAAAGGAGTCCACAGCCCGCAGGTTGAGAACTATTGCTCTACAGGAAACTTGTGTCTTTCCAGCTTCTGTTTGGAGATCTCCAGGTGTCCTGGTACTTATTGACCACAGAGCTTGTCTGTTTGCTTGTTTAAGCTCTTTCTTGTCTGGGAAGGGATTGATTCAAGATGCACCTTCCACCAGTAACATGGAAAAGACAGCCTATTCTTAAATGGGATTATAACCACAGAACTAGAGACTAGGATTTACAAAATATACTGGGGTGGGGGTGGGGGGAGCCAATCAACAAGAGTCCCCAAACTGAAGACACCCAAACTCATGACAGGAATATTCAAGCCCTCGGGCAGACGACCCACTGGGAACCAACTGTAAATGGAAAATTCAGCAGGCAATCTCTGAAAAAAATGTTCTCTTTATTTGCTGGCTCCAAGGTCATGCAGCCCAATGTTCCCCTTGGTCCATTTTTGAAGTCACTACTGGGAACAATGGCTAATGTTCTTGGTATAAATACTTTTCATTGTAAATTAGCAAACTTTTCTGGGAACTTCATGGACCGTGAGCCTCAACTGCTGTTAGACGAGGCTCTAGATGGGAGGACAGGGGACATAGAATCCTCGACTGCTGCTGAGTGCTGTGAGGCCCCACTGCCGACTGGAGAGATGATGGTGAAATCAGATACCAGCACACAGTGCTTCGTGAATGTACTGCAGAGTCACGTTAATACCCCATCAAATTCTGGTTAGTTATTCTCACGAGTCCAATGACAGAAATAAAATGTGATCTAGAAATCTCCTTTGTTGGGGCCCCAGATGAATAACTCCTGAACTCTCAGAGAATTCCGGGTAGGGATATGATTTCGCCAGTAAATGTGAGGGTGATGCCTATGGTATAAAATTACCTCTTTAAAAAATGCCATTATTTTGGGTAAGTCCAATTTGAAAATTCGTCAAAAATAAATGATCACATATTGTATTCTGATCAATGTTTTTTTTTCCCTCATCCCACTCCCCCCCTCCTGATTTTCAGTCCATGAACAATAACAGAGAGTAAGGCAAAATCTACAATTGTAGACCAGGAACTATGATGGAAAGAATTTTGTGTGATTAATTGAGCTTTTACAATCTCCTTCACCCCCACCCCTCTGTCAAAACTCCTATAGTGCTTAGTCTGAAATTCTAAAGCAGATATGGTTTACATGTGTATTTTCACATACCAAAACGAAGTACCAGGGAGGGCATAGCCCACTCACAGCCAATTGGTCTGGGAGGTGAAGGAAGGGGGAATATCTAGGGGCAGATGCAGTAAGGGATAGTAAAGAGAAAAGGAAAGCAGGCTATGTGATTAGGTCCTAAAACTTTCAAGTCACATAGTATTAGACATCAAGCCACAAAATCAGATGGATTTATACCTATTAAATTCTTCTCAGTAGCTACCATAAATCAAAGTCCACACCACTGTGATTTCCTGGGAACTACCTGATGGAAAAAAAGAACCTCTTGGGAAACTGACTGGGCCAAAGGCTGAATCCTACCAGCTCTAGAGGAGAATAACCTTCCTGTTCCCTGTGGCTCCTATCAAGAAAGGTTCTCTTCAGTAAAGCAGTGATACTAGAGACCATAAGAACAACCACACCACAGAAGTGGTGACCATACCAGACCCTCATTACCTCATTTCTGCCCTTGAGTTAATTACCTGAGACCTCTTTTCAGAACCATGGTTGCCCATGCTGCGCTAGAACTCTTCCTGGGGATAAAGCTAATGACTTTTACAAACCCACCTGTGACGAGTTGAATACCGCTTGCCTCAATCAGTCAGACATCCTTCCCCTGAAGAGATCACACATCAGTGTGCTCCTTACAAGGACCTAGTAGTGGTGCTTGGAAGCAAATTCAGTAGTATCAGAAAGCTAGAACCTAGGACCTTATGAAAAACAGGCTGTGTGTCGCTTGAGTCTGAATTCTGAGGCTACTTCCAAGCAAAGCAAAGTGCCCCACATCCTGGGCCAAGCAAGTCTGTGGCTGTGGTGGCCCTGGTGTCTTCTCCCTAGGCAATCACTTACTTTGCCTGAGAATGGCTCAGCCACCTTGCCATGGAAGTTCTCCCCGGCATTGAGGGACTGATTCATAAAGACAATGACATGCTTGGCTGGGTTACACCATGCCCTGGCTTTGAAAATCCTGAAGCAGAAGCCGGGGTGTGGAGTCTCTCTGCAGTTCTGCCCCCAACTTGTGTCAACACGCAGTTCATGTTGAAGTATATGCTCATTGGAGTGAAGAAAATGCAATGAAGAAATAAAATCATTATAGTCCTTTTCATGGACAGAAAAGTCAAATGATCTTTTCAGCAGTTAAAAATGGTGAAAAGTTATTCTTCTAAAGTGCACCCATATAAGAATATTAATCTAAAGTGATTTCTTACATAAGACGCCCTGGCGACATTATGGGTTAGACTCTGGGCTGTTAACTGCACTAATTACCTCTTTTATTCCATGAACTTTATGAGCCTCTTATGAAGTGTGGTCTTATCTCTTTTATAAAAAGGAAACCATCTTTTAAAAACTCTCATCAGTAGCAAAACTAAAGAAAAATGACTCTGTGTTCCTTCATCTCTATTCACGAAGGGAGGTCAAGGTCAAGCTAATCTATTATGTTTTCACCCAGTGAACAAATTTCCTATTAAGTTAGAAAAGAAAAAATCCTGTGCTGGCGATATCTCTGGGATTTTTGAAGAAAGAAGTGCAAGGAAGAAAAGCTATTTCATGCAAGCTATTCAAAGGAAATCCTATTATCCATGTATATTTCAGTTGTTTTAAAGAAATGTTATTTTTTAGAATAGTTTCTGTTTATGGAAAAATAAAAAAAAACATTTAAAGAAGCTCATCTTCCCCACACCTTGTGTGCCCTCTTAGTCATATTTAACCATTGGATGATGTATTCATTACAATTGTTGTCAGATGCCGTCGGGTCCATTCTGACTCATAGCAATTCCAGGTCTAGCAGAAGGACACACTGCCCCGTCCTAAGACCAGTCAACATTTTATTCACTTGTCCATAAGGTTGCTCTAAGTCGGAGATGACACAATGGAACATAACATCAATTGCATGAGATGCAAAATGTAAGAGATGGTGCTGATATTTCAGAGAGTGACAGAGGAGGAATTACACCATAGGAAAATTGAGTCTCAAAGTTCATCTTGTGTATAATTCCTATAGAATAGGCTAATACCACTAATTCTCCACTCAGCATATCTTGCAGAACATATTGCACTTAGTCTGCTTATTTCCCCCAACATCCCAGGAGGAAGCAAAATAGCATTTGCTTCCTTTACTCTCAGTGACTTAGAGGCAAGGCTTTGGAATCATTGACTCCTGCTTGAGGTCAAACTTAGCCACTGGAATAGTGAACTATAAAAGCCATGGCTCTTACATATCCTTAAAACGGCCCCTTCTTCATGCCAATATGCTTTGCAGCACAAGAAAATATGAAACAGGCTTTTTGCAGAGGGTTCATGATATGACAGAGACACTCTACTCCATGGAGTAATCATTTTATTGTCAGGATGTCAAGTGAATGGCACTTTAAGAACTCAGGACTTGGAGTTAGAGCACCTGGGTCTATAGCCTATGTGTGTCACTTTCTACTGTGTGGTATTGGGCATATTACTCAATTTGTCTTAGCCTTTGAATAGTCATCTATATATGTATCATGTGGGAATTAAATGAAAGCATCTAGCACATGAATGGCTGTGAAAAGCATCTGAATTTTAATCAACTTCAGAGAAGGTGGGTCTAAATTTCCCTCCTGGAATAACTTGCAGGAAGCAGCACTGGCTTCTTAGCTACATTTTCTGTGACAGAGTTGTGACTGTAATGGCCTTGCAGGTCATTATTTTGACATTTTCTTTAAGGCTACTTCCTAATTTGACTCAGTTATTTTAGGCAAGACTGTTTTCAAAAGACCTAAGTGATGTTATTAACAAATGGGTTACATCTTCTCCTCACAGAGTTAAGCCTCTAATTATACCTTGAGCTGATTTATTAGTACTACAGGCTTAAACATTTCCTAACTATTAAGACTGACTAGCGACTCAGGATAACTGTCCCCGTGCAAGGGATCTGAATGGCGAAAATACTACAGAGAAAGAGGTGCTACAGAGTGGATGAGTCACAAGGAAAGGCTCTGAGGAAGGTATTAATTAGGGTAATAGGAAATTATAACAAGTAAAATATGGGTTAAGTATCAGTGAATTTCCCTTAAGGACATACTTCCTGTGAGAGCAGGGAAGAGTCTTCCAAAGGAGGTGATTAAAGTCTCCAAGCTTAAGACCTTTAAAACGAGACTGAACAGAGTCCTTAGGAACATACCAGAGAGAAGAATCCTGCCTTGTTGAGTTGGGGGCAGAAGGTGATCTAATATCCTTTTTTTTACGGCAAAAGACTTTGAGTCTCTGATCTACCTAGTAATTGTAAAACATCAGTATGCAGTTCCCTCCCTTGAGTATGTAGTTCTCAATTTTAGGCACACTACTTATTTCTGGGGGATATTTCCGATATTGCTTATTTGAGGATATAAACACCATAATTCTGTCTCCCTTTTGAAGATCCAGTATATATTTGGCTCACCTTTCCAGTGAAGGCAACCTTATCTTCTCATTTGCTCAATCCACTAAAATCAAACCCACTACCCTCAAGTTGATTCTGACTTATCGCAACCCCAGAGAGGGCTTTGAGGCTGGAGAGCTTCATGAAAGCAAAGAGCCTCATCTCTGTCCCAGCAATTGTTGGTGTGCTTGAACCTCCGACCTTGGGTTTTGTAATTTAATGTTTACTCGATAGGGCCACCAGAGTTCCTTAAAAATCCCTCACAGATTCTACAATGTTTTTGAAGTGCAATTGACTTTGACTTTTTCATATTTGATTCTTTTATCTCTTGCATACTGCCACACAGTGAGTCTAGCAACATGAAGAGATTAGCTCTAGCGCCTGGGAACCTCAGCGAAAGATTATGACATTAAGGAGGTTGTAATGATCAATATTCTGATAAGGATAGGACTTACAAAAACCTGTAAGCAACTGTGTGCCTCGCAGGAGCAGTACTGCCCTATTCTCTCAGGTGGCAATGATCTGGCATCAACTGGATGACACTGAGTTTGGTCTGGAGTTTTTAGGGCTGGTTTGGATCTCAGACTACAATAGGAAACTGTGGTAGTTACAGCATCTGTTGTCAATTTGAGTGAAGGGGTGGAGGTTAGCCTGTCAATCAGGTCGCAGCTTGATGACTTCATTTGGAGGCACTAAGGAGATAAATAGCTCGCTGGAGGCTGGACCCATGCTCACTCCCGAAGAGACTCGCTACTGACATGACACATGGAGCCATCATGATGGCTGCCAGACCCCTAGAGTTGGCAGAGCCCCATGGAAATCCCTGCCAGCACTGAGATGTTTACGCCCCCATTTGGTCCACTAGAACTTCCACTCACTGGCCTGTCATCTTCCTGCATTTGGCATCATTGCATGTGTTAGGGAGTCTGAAGAGGTATTTATAGTTTGGTATCAAACATATGGACTAATATTAGACTTATGGAACTTGATTTGGACTGGACTGGGATGTTTTCTCAATATCCAACTGCTCTTGTATATAAAGTTCTTTCTTATACACTAGTCTCCCTAGATTTGTTTCTAGTTCATCCAGACCAACACAGCAGTAGTCTCTTCATAGGTCTATTTCAGTTTGAATCTCTCCTCACTCATGTGCCGGTTTGGTGACACACGAAATCTGTTGCCACTGAATTAATTTAACTCATACTCATTTCATGTGTTTTAGAGCAGAACCACACTCCATAGAGCTTTCAATGATGACAATATTTTGTTAGCAGTTTGTTATATTTTTCTTCTGAGGTGCATCTGGGGGGTTTTGAACCACCAACCTTTTAATTAATAGATAGCATTGGATTGTGCCACTCAGGGACTCCAAATGACCATCCACATGGAATAATTTCAGGGATGCAGGAAGATCCCCCTTCCCTATCTGTTTGCTGATACCTGAACAGATATTGCTCTCTCACAAGAAACAAGATGGGACTCCTCTTGTCGCATCTAATTCTTTATATTGCATCCTCTCTAATGACTACTCCTTCAAATCTCTTCCTCATCCTCTTAGGACCCTCGAACTAGTGCATATTTACATTCCCTATGTCAGAAACCAAACACTTCATTGTGCTCCTGAAGAATTTGCATGTAGACTAAGAGGCAGTTGTACTAAAAGAACAAAGGAATGCAGTGGAGTTTAAAATCAGGAAAGGTATGCATCAAGGTTAGATCCTATCACTATCCTTATCCAATTTGTATGCTGAGCAACAGAGCAAGAGGAAACATCATGATAACTGGAGAAAAAAAATCAAAGTTGTCAAGGACTTTTCTTGCTTAGATTCATGATCGATGCTCAAGGAAGCAGCATTTAAAAGAATAAAAGATGCATTTTGTGTTGGGTCAATCTGCTGCACAAAACCTTGTTAGAGGATTAAAAAGCAAAGATGTTATTTTGAGGACTATGGTGTGCTTAAACCAAGTCATGGTATTTTCAATTGTCTCATATGCATGTCAAAGTTGGACATTGAATAGGGAAGACAGAAGAAGGATTGATGCATTTGAATTGTGTTGATGGAGAAGAATATTAAAATTATCCTGGCCTGCCAAAAGAACGAACAAATCTGTCTTAAAAAAGAAGTATAACTAGAATGCTCTTGAGGGGCAAGGATGGAGAGACTTCCCCTCATGTAATTTGGACGTGTTTTCAGGAGAGACTAGTCCCTGTTCAAGGACATCATGCTTGGTAAGGTAGAGGGGCAGCAAAAACTAAGGTCCTCCAGGAGAGGCATTGACCCAGAGGCTCCAACAGTGGGGTCAAGCAGAGGAACAATTGTGAGGAAGGCAGAGGGTAGGCACTGCTTTGTTCTGTCATGCACTGGGGGGTTTGTAGGTCAGAACAGACCCAATGGTATCTAACAATACAAATAAACCAGAAACTAGGGAGCCCTGGTGGCACAGTGGATTAAGTATTGGGCTGCTAACATCAAGGTAATGGTTTCAACCCCCTAGCCTCATTGAGGGGCAAAAAGATAAAGTTGTCTGCTTCCATAAAGAGATATAGTACAGAACCCCAAGGAGCAGATGTACTTCGTCTTACACTCATGGGTCCGCTCTGAGTCATAATCAACTTGATGGCAATGGATTTGGTCTGGCATCATAGAACAGATTTGGACACATCTTTGGCTCCTTTGCCCCCCTCATCTTCAATTCCTCATAGCCACATTGTGTTACATTCAGTTTCACAGCTCTCTGAAGTTATCTCCATTGTACCACTGGTTGGAGGCACCCATACCTCTCCTGAGTGGCTACAACAGCCTCTAGAATTGGTTTTCTTGCTTCCTTTCTGGTCATCCTTCCACCCATTACTCAGGGCAATTTTAACAAAAAGGGGAGAATCGAGAATGAGTTTGTGGGGCAGACAAATCAGTATAGTTATTTGCAAAACTCTTCATCCAAGCTTGGATTCTAGTTCAGTTTAACTGTCGCAAAACTGATCTTCTTGGCTTAAGCATTGCCTAACTTTGTTGTTGGTGGTGGTGGTCTTTCAGACATTTCTTTGATCTGCTTATTGCCTGCTATTTGGTATGCTTGGAAGTCTAGAGATATTTACATTGTGAGTTATTTATGGAGGGTTGATTCTGTTTTCTCTAGTGACCATGGAGAAAAGATTGAAATTGTCAAGGTTTTTATCTGGCTTGCATGCACAATCAATGCTCATGGAAGCAGCCGTCAAGAGATCAAAAGATGTATTACTTTCAGCAAATCGGCTGTACGACACCTTTTGACAGTATTCAAGGACTCGGATGTTACTTGGAGGTCTTAGGTGTGCCTGACACAAGCCATGGTATTTTCCATTCATCATATGCATGTGGAAGTAGGAAACTGGATAAGGAAGATCTTAGAAGAACCTATGCACATTGGAAGAAGTACTCCTTAAAGACCAATATGGCAAAACTTTGTCCTACATATTTGAGATATCTTGTAAGGAGAGAGGTCCCTGGGGAAGGACATCATGTTTGGTAAAGTAGAAGGGTGGTGAAAAGGGGAAGACCCTCAATGATCCGGATTGACACAGTGGCTGCATCCATGGGCTTGGCACAGGAGCAGTTGCGAGGACGGTGTAGGATGTTATGTTGTTATATTATGTTATGTTATGTCATGCACAGGATCACTGTGTGTTGGCGCTGACTCCATGGTACCTAACAACCATAGTGAAGAAGACTCTAGATCAGCAGTTCTCAACCCATGGGTTGGGACCCCTTTGACCCAGTGATGAAGTAGCGATGAAAATAACGATATGGCTGGGGTTACCACAACATTGAGGAACTGTATTAAAGAATCAAGACATTAGGAAGTTTGAGAACCACTGGTCTAGATGCAGGGTAAGGAATGACACCAATCTTCTCAGAAGCCAAGATCGTCAATCTCTCCCCATGCCTATCTCAAATGTATTGTTTGGACCATCAATTGAGTTTATTCTTTTTTAAACCAATTAGGAATATTTGAACAAGTTGTTCTTAATTGAGCAAATAACATTTTTATGTCCAAGAAGCAGTTGCTTAGGTATATGCTTTCCCTTTTGGGGGTAAATTTATTTGTCTATTCAGCAGTGTATGTGCTGTTTTGTACATTTGCATTTGCAAAGGCCCTTATTTAGTGAAATCCTTCTTTTGGAAAGTGTACTCTTCAGTTAATTATCTACTTACAAAGGAGGGAGGATGATGTCATTGGAAGCCATTTATTCCCATGGATTTACATAACTGCAGAATGCAAATAAAACAACATTTTCTGAATCGTTTCTTGCATGGGTTTTTCACTTTGGAAGAAAATAAAAATTGACTGTAGATGTCTGGTAATTTTTTTTCTTTTGAAGACTATAGGTAATTTGGAGTGACTAATTTAGCTGCTTTTACTCAATTATCTAGTTTGCTTCTGGCAAGAAGCATGTTAATGATAGAAATCAGGGAGGTCATTCCAATTAGAAGAGCAAAGAAGAGCTCAATAATGTTTTGCTTAGGCAAATCACCTTTCGTTGTTGAAGAAATTGCACTGCAACATTTTAATTTAGAGTCCAATCAGTCATCGTTGTCTAGACATAATCCTCTGACCACGGAGAAAAGAGGTGTTTCTCTCTGCCCTTCCACCAAACCTTCTAGCTTCTAGTCAGCACTTACCCATTGCCTATTTGACAGACACACACGCACACACACACACACACACACACAGAGAGAGAGAGAGAGAGAGAGATTGTGCTAGTCCAGGTAGACTAGAGTAACAAATTCATAAACACACATGTGGATATAAGGGAAAGGTTTATATCCAAGAGGAATGGAACATTGAGAAAGCATCCCAACCCAGTTTAGTCCAAAGTCATAAGTCTGATATTAGCCCATGTGTCTGATACCAGTCTATAAAGTCTTCTTCTGACTCATGAAGCACATGCAGGAGAAGCATCTCAGTGCTGGCAGGGGTCTCCCCATGGCTTTTCTGGCCCCAGAGGTCTGGTTCCATCAGGGCAAGCCCATATGGCTTCCCCTCTGGCTTCTCCAGTCTACAGGAATCAGCATCTATCAGCATGCTGTCATCTCATCTTATCAGTAGTTTGTCTCCAGGAACTCAGTCTCTCCTTCAAATGGGAAATACCTCGAGACTTCCCAGAATTCTCAGGAGAAAGCCATGCCCACAGAGAGGTCTCATGGGCTATTTCCAGATTGACAGAGTAGACTCCACCCCTAAACTCCCAATCATTAAATTGACACAGAAGCACATGACTGCCACAAGAATGAATAAAAACTTCTCTGTGGGGTGACTAAAACCCACTGCCAGTGAGCTGATTCCAACTCAGACGACCTCCTATGTTTCCATAATTCTTCATGAAAGCCGATAGCTTCATCATTCTCCTATGAAGCAGCTGGTGACTTTGAATCACAGACTAAGCCACAGCAACACCAGGGCCCTTTGTAAGGTAACTATAGGCCAATAAATAAAGTTTATGAACTTGTCAATGCTTGCCATGCTTTCTTGGCCTGGTCCTGTTGTTTTTAAAAGCTCCACACCTTTTCACTTCAATTCTGTGAACTATTCTAACTTATAGATGTAGAAGAGTCCCTGGGTGACACAAATGATCAAAACTCTTGAATACTCATCAAAAGGTAAGGGGTTCAAGTCCATTCAGAGGTACCTAGAATAAAGGACTGTTGATCTGCTTCCCCCAAACTCAGTCATTGGAAACCCAATATAGCACAGTCCTATTGTGGCACACATGAAGTCACCATGAATCAAAATGGACTTGAATGCCACTTGTTGGCTTTTTGTCAATGTAGAGCTAAACATTTCTGGGTGAAAGCCTGCCTTAACATACTTTGGAGCAGATGTGTTGCCTTAGTCCCATATTATCATATTTTTTGGACATAAGATGTCCCTGACCATAAGACACAACCAGTTTTTAGAGCAAAAAAGCAAAAAGAAAATACTCTGAACCTAATAGGACCAGTATACTAAAATGTTCTGAGCACACCTTTTGACCAGAATACGCACCTTCCCCCCCCTCCACTTTTGCCATGGGGGGGGGGCATGAAAAGTGTGTCTTATGGTCTGAAAAATACAGTATATAGGAGTACTAGAATATATTTTGGAGGACCCAGAGCCAGGTAGGCTGGTCCAGTTGAAAAGTTGTGCTAACTTAACTCTAGATGCTGGCTCTTCTCTAATCTAATTCTGGGGTGCCACAGAGAAAATGGTTCATGGAACTGACATTAGGGTTGTGAGAAACCTTTGGGGAGATTGAGGGATGCTAGGTCCTAACGCCTAACCTATCAGAGCAAAATGGCATCACAGAGCAGCCTCCTCCCCCGTCATGCTGTGGATAGGACTCGGGGAAAGAGCGCTCTAGCTTTGACGGAGAATGATAAAAACACGAGTGACGAGGTCAACACACAAACACTTTTCCTTCCTTTTTCTTTCCCCTTTCAATCCTCCATAAACTCAAACCACCACCTCTCGCCCCCAAAGAAGACCTCACTGTCTTAGAGTATTAACTTGACTTAGAGTGACCCCATGTGGGTTCCCGAGATGGTTTATAGCTGTAGTAAGTCCAATCTTTCTCCCATTAAGCTGCTGGTGGTTTCAAACTGCTGACAAGGTGGACTGCAGCCCAAAGTATCACCTCTACGCCACCAGTATTGCATTCACTACTCCATGGAGTGGGCAAATACACTTCAGGGAGACAGCACTTGACAGAAGGTGCTATCAAGGAGTCAGCCGTGGTAAGATGTTGAAAACAAGTTGCCTCCTGGGAGGTGGGAGGAGCAAGAAGGGTGAATGATAGAGGTCAGATTAGAGCACCAAAGACACTTTGCCTTGAGGCGCATCTTCCTCCCAATACAGTCTCCTCGAACTCCTCCTCCTCGAGCGCTCCTGCCTGCTGCTGTTTCACCCTAAAAGCATTACCAGCCACCATAGCTGTTTTCTGAAAGGCAAGCACGATAAAAGCAGACACAACAACATTGAGGAACACCAAACAGAAACCAATCATCCAAAGAAGAAGTCATGACAAGGCAGAGCACTAAATTATGAATATGGAAATTCTTAAAAATCCATAAATATGAAGAATGAATTAGAAACTTGAAGCTGTAAATAGAGGGTCTCTCCAAGAACATAGCATCAGGAAGATAGAAAAGAGGAAAAATTAAGTGATCAGAAACCCAAACCTACAGTTGCCTGGTAGCAATGTTAGATGAGAGGGTAGAACTGCTCCCTAGGTTTCCAAGACTGCCAATCTTTCAGAGAAATGCAGAGGTGTGGAAAGGATCAGGTATCAGCAATCAAAGAACAAAAAAAACGCATCATTGTGAGCTCATCTACCCCATATGAATGCTGAAGACAAAGGTGTGCATTAGCAAATGTGGTGAAGAAAGCTGATGGTGCCTGGCTATCAAAAGATATAGTATCCGGGGTCTTAAAGGTTTGAAGATATAAGCAAGCGGCTGTCTAGCTCAGCAACCACAAAGCCCATGTAGAAGAAGCACACCAGCCTGTGTGATCAGAAGGTGTCGAAGGGATCAGGTATCAGACATCAAAGAACAAAAAAATCATACCCTTGTGAAGGAGGGGGAGTATAGATTGGAGACCCAAAGTCCATCTGTAGGCAACTGGTCATCTCCTTACAGAAAGGTCATAAGGGGCAGACGAGCAGGCAGGATGCAGTGCAGCAATGATGAAACACACAACTTTCCTCTAGTTTTTTTTTTTTAATTCACTTTATTTGGGGCTCATACAACTCTTATCACAATCCATCCATCCATCCATTATGTGTCAAGAACATTTACTTCCTTCATCATTCTCAAAACATTTGCTTTCAACTTAAGCCCCTGGTATCATTTTCTCCCCCCCTCCCTGCTCCACCTTCCATCAGGAACCCTTGATAATTTATAAATTATTATTATTTTGTCATATCTTATATTGTCCAATGTCTCCCTTTATCCACTTGATTGTTGTTCATACTCCAGGGAGAAGGCTATATGTAGATCCTTATAATTGGTGCCCACTTTCTACTCCACCTTCCCACCACCCTTCTGGTATCGCCATTCCCATCTCTGGTCCTAAAGGAACCACCTGTCCTGGATTCCCAATGTTTCCAGTTCCTATCTGTACCAGTGTAACTCCTCTAGTGGAAGATAGTGGTGGGGTGAGGGGTGGGGAGGTAGTATTAAAGAACTAGAGGAAAGTTTTATGTTTCATCATTGCTACACTGCACCTACAGATGGGCTTTGGGTCCCCAATCTGCACTCCCCCTCCTTCACAATGGTATGATTTTTTGTTCTCTGATGACTGATACATGATCTCTTCAGCACTTCATGATCACACAAGCTGGTGTGCTTCTTCCATGTGGGCTTTGTTGCTGCTGAGATAGATGGCCACTTGTTTACCTTCAAACCTTTAAGACCCCAGATACTATATCTTTTGATAACCAGGAACCATCAGCTTTCTTCACCACATTGGCTTTTGCACATATTTGTCTTCAGCAATCATATTAGGAAGGGGGGCACACAATTACAGGATTTTTTATTCTTTGATGCCTGATAACTGATCCATCCCTTTGATCTTCTGTGGTCCCACAGGCTGGTGTGCTTCTTCCTTGTGGACTTTGTTGCTTCTGAGTTAGATGGTCACTTATTTACCTTCGAGCCTTTAAGACATAAGATGCTATATCTTTTGATAGCCAGGCACCATCAGCTTTCTTCATCACACTTGCATATGCACCCACTTGTCTTCAGCAATGGTGTTGAGAAGGTGAGCATCATGGAACGCCAATTTAATAGAACAAAGTTTTCTCACATTGAGGAAATACTTGAGTGGAGGCCCAATGTCCATCTGCTGCCTTAATACTAACCCTATAAATAATATGCACATAGGTCTATTTCCCCATCATCATATATAAATATATTTACCTATGTATATGTCTATATTTAGACCTCTATAATTGCCCTTTCCTACTATTTTTTTCCTCTATTTTCTTTTACTTTCCTCTTGTCCCACTATCATGCTCAGCCTTCATTTGGGTTTCAGTAATTTCTCTAGGTAATATTACCCTTGATCAATCCCTATCAGGCCTCTCATGCCCTCTTTGTCCCTGACTTTGGATCACTCGTTTTACCCTTGTCCCTGGGTTAGTCAGCACACCTCCTTCCTCTTACTTCCCGACCTCCTCATCTCCCATGTCCTCTCGGGAACATTGATGCCATGGTTTTCTCCTCCAGACTGTTCATCCAGTCTATCTTATCTATATAGACCTGCAGATATAATATGTGTATTAAAAACAAGAAATAACAAGATGAAGGGACAAAAGAAAACAAAAGGACAACAACAATGAAAAAAAAGACCATGTCCAAAATATATATATAAATAAGTAAAAGAAATAAAAAATAATAAGAAAGAAAAAGCTGTAAATCATTCAAAGTCTATCTTTTGACCTCTAGGAGTGTCCTCCAGTTCAGTCTGATGAAGTGCCCGGACCTGGCCCCCAAATCTATCTTGGGACCTCCATGCTCTGCTTCCCCTGCCGCTCTGCTGCACATCCTTAGTGTTTTGCCTTGGTGTGGTGGGCTCAGACTGGGTGCAATCGCCACCCTGTGTCTCCAATGTTGCCCCCTGTAGGGTCTTGGGTCAGCGAGGGATATCATGTCCTATAGTGAGACCAGCCATATGGTCCTCTCTGTGCATTGGCTGTTCTGAGCGGGAATATCGTCCTCAAGGCTTGGTGGGTCAGGACACACTCCACTCTCTCTTCCCCCTTCATTTGCTCCCATTTGGTCTGTTCAGACATGTCCCTCTCCCTGAGCTACAGTTTCAGTACTGTCCTCTAAAGTAAATTCTTCTGGGGCGAGGAGTGTCTGTCCACTTAGTTGGGATTGGGGCCAGGCCCTCAGACCTCTCCACTGGCTCCCTGCTCCGTACAGGCACTCTGCATTCACATCCTAGATCACCAGGTGTAAGTCTGGTCCCTCTTTGCTTGTGGAGATATAAACAGATATAAACAGTTAGTGCCCTGTTCCCCCCCTACACATTGCTATACCCTACCCTTTTAAGTTGGCTAACACTTCCTTCCCTTCCCCCACCCCTCACCCCCACACCCTCCACTGTCATGATTCCAACTCTACCTTACAAATCTGGCTAGAACAGAGAAGGTATATTGGTACATAGGAACTGGAAACATAGGGAATCCAGGACAGATGGTTCCTTCAGGACCAGTGGTGAGAGTGGTAATACCTGGAGGCTGGAGGGAAGGTGGAGTAGTAAGTGGGAACCAATGACAAGGATCTACATATAACCTCCTCCCTGGGGGAAGGACAACATAAAAGTGGGTGAAGGGAGATGTCGGATAGTATAACATATGACAAAATAATAATTTATAAATTATCAAGGTTTCATGAGGGAGGTGGGAAAGGGGAGGAAGGGGATAAAAAGGAGGAGCTGAAACCAAGGGCTCAATTGGAAAGCAAATATTTTGAGAATGATGAGGGCCTCAAATGTAAAGATGTGCTCGACACCTGGATGTCTGTGTGGATTGTGATAAGAATTGCATGTATCTCCAACAAAATGATTTTAAAAGATGTCAAGGGTTTGCGAGGGAGGGAGAGGAAAAATGAGGAGCCATGACCAACGGCTCAAGTAGAATGCAAATGATTTGAAAATCATGATGGCACCATATGGACAAATATGCTTGACACAATGGATGTATTTGATTAAAGCTATAAGAACCCCCAATAAAGTGATTTTTAAAAATTGAAACCATAAAAAACAAAAATAAAAAAATAAAAATAAAGCAGACTGCACTACTTTTATGTTTCTCCCGAAGAGTGTCTAGTGGCTTCAAATTGATGACCTTGGTTTATCTGTTAGGCATTTAGTTACAGTGCCACTGGGACTCCTTGATTCAGGATATACCTTATAAAATAATACAAATAACGGTTAATGGCAATCTTGATAAGAGGGAGTAAATCAATGGCAAAGAGGAAATATTTGAGGAAACAATGAATAGAAATTTACCAAAATTAAGGATGTATTTAACCTTAGATTAAAGCAATGCACAGACTGGTAAATAGAATAGATATTTTTTAAAAGGAAAAGAAATCCAATATACTAAACCATTAAAGTTAATGATGAAAAAATCGAAGAGTTTCCCCCATGTCTTTCAGTCTAAAAAGGGATCAAACATAAGTCAAGCAACTTAATAATTATAGTAAGATCAATGATTTCTGTATTGCAAATACCTTCTTTAACAACCTAAATGATTACTGTCTATGTGGACCTTGCAAGGTGGAATAGACAGAAATGAAATTGATTACAGCTTCAGGACCAGGCATGAAGAAGCTCAATATAAACGGCCACAAAATCGCTCAGAGCAGACTAAGGAATAACTTATCCATTGCTCAAAAAGTTGAATAAAAATTTTTTAAAGTGCACAAGAGCCAAAATATGACCTTGAGTATATTCCACCTGGACTTTGAGAGGATCTCAACAACATATTTGACACCTTGACCAGTCATGACAGAAACGTTTGAAAAATTAGAGTCTAGTGGCTAGAATTGTGGGTATTAGGTTTGAGTAGTAGAGGAGTGGGTGGGTATTGGGACTGAAAGAGAAAAGAGCACATGAGCTAAGGCCTTGAATAGAACCAGTAAGACAAGAGTAGCGTGAACACAATTTGGCTTCTGGAGTCCAAAAAGAAAAAAATATTCGAATGACTAATAGTCTAATTATTCATACAAATCCTCCCATAATCTTAAAATAAACGATATGCTTACCTGCTCACACATACACACCCACACCCTGAAAGAGCCTCACCAGACAAATTGTTTTAAAAACCTTACCTGGAAAGATTTTATGTTCAACAGCTAGTAAAATTAATTAAGGCATGATATGTGGTTTGTACTTCAATTTTTCCCCCTTTCTAACACAGATTCTTCTGTACTCTACTCCTGTGTCATTTCACTCTCCCACAAATTTAGAGACTCAATGGCATCACCTGCTGAAATGTAATTCATTAAACTAAGATACAATTCAAATTAATCTAGTTAAAATGGATCTTTGCTGTATGTGAATCTTCTTTGTATGGATTCATTGGAGAATTGGGTAATTAAGCAGCAATTTTGATTAGTAAGTTGCCAACTTGAGATTAGACTTAAAACTCCTCTTTTTGCTCTGTAGTAGAATTTCTTGTCTGAAATATCAACAAGGTGTTTCATCTAAGTTATTGCAAGAGAACGCTTCATTTCCAAATAAAAAATTACCTCCCAAGAAAAAGAAAAGAAAATATAAAAGCTTACTGAGGTACGACTTCTCTCTAAAATCCTATTAAACATATTCAATTATTAATATCAATAGTTATTATTTATTAAGTATTTGTTCTTATAATAATTAGGGTCCAGGTGATAGCTAAGCATCCACAAACATGCACCTTATGAGATGGCTATCATCATTATTTTATCTTCTTATTTTATCATTGAGGAAACAGAAGCCTAGAGATGGAAAGGACTGAGCTGAAGGTGACACAACTGCAGAAGCTACAATGATAAACAAGGAAGCAGCTTTGAGAGATATTTCTTGTTATTCACAGGGACTCCTTCCTCTAGGCCTATAACAGAAGCAGAGAAGGAGATTAAGGAAGAAGGTGACATACTGAGAAATACCTCTTTCAGCAGTAGATCAAAGTTCCCTTCTCATTGTCCTGTTTCTTTCACGTGTCTTTGAGAATTGTGTCAATATGTGTCAAAGACAGGAATTCACTGTTATTAAATATAAATAGAAAGAATCAGAACCACACGACTATCCTTTCATGACAAACAACTGTGGTCATATTTTTCCTTGAAAGGAGGCCTGATGCTCTGATACTCTGGGTCTGATTTTCAACTAACTGGTGCATTAGCTGTGTTGTCTAGCTTTGTTGGTGTGATAGACTTCTTTGTAAATCTGGTGACATCTAAGTCCTCTGCTGAGAAAAAAACACCAATACATCTACTAGCTGTGCTGTCATGACATTATTTGAAGGTCGAGTCAACAGAATTTCGGGAGAGAATGACAGGGACTATGTAAAAAAGGACACCTCCAAGGGATTTGACCTGCACATACAGGAAACAGGGATTGATGTTTATTGAAATGGGGGGTTGTGATAGGAAGCAATTTGAGGTGCATAGCAAAAGCTCGATTTTGAATAGGTGAAGTGGTAGGTCCTTTTACTCACTACAAAGCATAAAAGAACAATCACATCACCTAACCCTTCTCTTTTCCTTCCCACTCACTTTACACAATCTCTCATTGGCCCACTGCTACAAAAAAATAAAGCAAAACAAAGTGAAGTAAAATCTATCATGCATTCCAAGTTTAAAAATCAATGGTTCTGCTTTGCTTTAATTTTGCTTCTATGTTTTATTGTGCCTAATAAAATAAAATAGGCATTAAACTGACTGGCATTCATAGGTGCTGAATAAATATTTGTTGAATGATTGACTGGTAGCAGGGAAGCCACAGGACAATTATCCTTTCCTGAAAAGACCACACAGGAATGGAGGGGAACATGGCAATGTAGTTAAGAGTCTAAATAAGAACCACTATATGTCTCAGACATTTTCAGGAAACCAATGAGAGATGAAAAATCCAGAAACCTTTTACTGCTGTAGACCCCAGAGACTTGGACAAAAGCCTTCAAACAACATACTCCATTAAAGAGAGAACTTATGAAGAGAAAAATACTGGTTTTTTTTTTTTTTGGTGTGTGTGTGTGTTTCTTTTATTCTCTTCTCCTAATCTTAGCCTTGTGACTCAAACCAAGCATAAAAATTGGTAGTGCTTTAAAAAGAAAGTCTTCCTCTGACAATAGAGTAAAGATTCAACCGTGTTCTCAGCCAACAAGGATGGTTGGCAGCGTATGGGTCACATGTATTAGTTTGGGGGATATGCAGCTGTAAGGAGTTCTGGTGGCTTAGTGGTTACACATTGGACTGTTAACTGCAAGGTCAGCAGTTCAAAACCACCAGCCACTCTGTGGGAGAAAGAGATTTTTTACTCCCATAAAGAGTTACAGTCTCAGAAACTCAACGGGGGCAATTTTACCCAGTCCTACAGGGTAACTGTAAGTCAGCATTGATTGCATGCCAGTGAGAGATGCAACTATAAACTGATTTACGAGGAGAACTAAATGTAACCATACGGAGATGAGATCTGAGCTTTCATGTGCAAAGCAAGCACACTGACTGAGTCAGATTATCCAGGCATAAAGACCCTCCTGAGGAAAAAAGTAAATGGCAGAAGTAGGATATGCTCTGGGTGGGTAAAAATGCTTAAGAATAAAAGAGGTTTGACTATGAACAGGAGAAAAAGACTATTACTGAGTGTGAAGGGAATGTTAAAATTGCCATGTCAGAAGTGCATGACAGAGAAACTGAGGAAAACATTCTTCTGTTTGAAATATATTGTGAGAAAACATTCTTCTTTTTGAAATATATGGTGACATCCTCAGCTATGTACTCTGAGAAACATATGCTGACATGGGGTAGGGGGAGTGTGAGTAGTTTGTTGGGGGTTTATAAGGTTAACACCTGTGAAGATAAAGGGAGAAGGAAAAAAATCAGACAGGGAAAGGCTCACTTTGAGATGCAATTCTGGGACCCAGAAAAGGAAAGAAGTTTGAGAAAGCCCAATTGATCAGGAAGAATGCTGAGCCACCAGAGAGGTCAATAGAGTCTTGGGCAACTCAACATGGAATTTAGGACCGAACCTGATTGGCTAGAGGAATACTTGCTGTGCAGAAGTGTCCGGCCCTGGTACTCTTGCTACACTCAGTCAAGATTTCCTGAAAAGAGTATAATCTCAGATCCAATGCCGGGGGTCTATTAGGCTCTGTAACAAGATTCTGGCAATTAAAGACCCTTCTTTCAATGGAAGGGATAGCTATTTTTTGAAGGAATGAACATCCATGGTTGTCACACAAATGTTCTGGTTCTAATTATTGAGGCCACTTCACTATATAAGTGCTGTAGTCTAATACACTAACAATAAACACACGCATCAGTCACTGAAAACCAAATGGAGCACATTTCTTCTCTGACACATGGAGCCACCATGAGTTGGGAATGAGTTTGTGGCAACTAAATATGCTGGAGGCAAAGCAGACATCGTGAAACTTCTATTCCATGCGGTCGTCTTTTTACAGTGCATGTTGGTTGGGGCATATCTTCTCTATAAAACCAGGCCTCTTCACTTGCCCTTTTAAAGTGGTGCTGACATACCACATTACAACGCTTTCTCATACTAGAACGAATCCAAAGCTTTCCAAGTAAAAGAACAGTTCCAAAAAACAGACAGAGCAATCAACAATTAGAAAAAAATGTTCAAATACCATTTTCTAATGGCCTCTCAAAATATCACATGTCTGGCAATAAATTAGAGCAAACACTCCTTTTCAAGAACACAAAGAGCAACTATAAACACGGACATTGCCAGATGGATAACGCCAAAATAAAACTGACTACTTCTCTGGGAAGACACGATGGAGAAGCTCGAGACCTAGATCTAAAAACAAGCCAAGGGCTGAAAGTGAAACAGACCGTCAATTGTTGTTATGTAATTTCAGGATGAAGTTGACAAAAACCAAAACAAGTCCACAACATTGAAAATATCACACTTGAATTTTGAGAATATCTCAAAAACATAATTGATATATTAAATGCCAATGGCAGAAAATGTGACAAGCTATGGGAGGACATCAAGAGCCTCATTCATGAAGAAACCAAATGGTCATTAAAAAGAAAGAAAAGATCAAATTGAAAGTCAGAAGAGCTCCTGAAACTTACTCTTATTTGTAAAACAGTGAAGGTAAATGGAAGAAATGATGGAATCAAAGACCTGAATAGAAAATTCAGCTCCAAAGGGCAGCTCCAGAAGACAGTAAAATATTATAATGAAATGTGCAAAGACCTAGAGTTAGAAGGCCAAAAGGGAAGAATATACTCAGCATACCTTAAACAGAAAGGAAGAATTTAAGTCTTGAGTTGCAATATTGAAAGATCCTATGGGTAAAATATTGAATGATGAAGAAAACATCAAAAGAAGATGAAAAGAATTACAGAATCACTGTACAAAAATGTAGTCCATATCCCGCCACTCCAGGCAGTCTATATGAGTAAGAACCGATGATATTCGAGGAAGAAGTCAAGGTGAACTGAAGGCATCAGCCAAAAACAAGGCTTCAAGAATTGAGAGACCAGTTGAAATGTTTCAACATGCAGATGAAGCACTGGAAGCATTTATGCCAGGACATTTGGAAGCCACTTACTTGGCCAACGGCCTGGAAGAAATCCCTATTTGTACTCATCCCAAGGAAAGGAGACCTAATAGTATGCTCCAATTTTAGAACAATACCATTGATATAACAAGCAAGTAAATTTTTGCTGAATATCATCAAATAATAATTGTAATAGTAAATTGACAGTGAGTTGCCAGAGGTTCAGTCCAGATTCAGAAGATGACATGGAACAAGGGATATCACTGATGATGTCAGATGGATCTTGGCTTAAAGCAGAGAATAGCAGATGTTAACTTATATTTTCTAGACTATGCCAAAGCATCTAAGAGTGTGGACCACAACCTATGGATAGCCTAGAGACAAATGGGAATTCCAGAACACTACATTCTGCTCATGTGGAAGGTGTGTGAACTAAACAAAGGAGTGGCTTAAAATCAAGAAAAGTTTGCATCGGGGTTGTATCTCCTCACCATACTTCTTTTGTCTGCTGAGAAAACGACCAGAGAAACTGGATCATATGAAGAAAAAGGAGGCATAAAGATTGGAGAAAATCTTATTCACAACCTACAATATGCATGCGACACCAACCTTGCTTGTGAAAGTGAAGAGGACTTGAGGCACTTGCTGATGAAGCCTTCTGTGTGGATTACAGCTCGAGGTAAAGAAGGCCTGTATCATCACAACTGAACAAATAGGCAACAGGATGATAAATGAAAAAAAGGTGGACGCTGTCTAGGATTTTATCTTGCTTGGCTTCACAATCAATGCTCTTGGAAGCAGCAGCCAAGACATCAAAAAACGAGTTCTAAAGGACTGCTCCACAGTCTTCATCAGAGTACTGAAATGTAAGAGTGGTACTTTGGGGACTCAGGTGTGCCTGACTCAAGCCACAGTCTTTTTTTTTTTTAATCATTTTCTTGGGGGCTCATACAATTCTTAGCACAATCCATATACACATTGATTGTATGCAAAACTCATTTGTACCTTTGGTATCATCATCATTCTCAAAATATTTTCTTTCTACTGAAGCCCTTGATATTGACTCCTCATTTATCCACTCTCTCTCCACTCCCCACTCCCTCATGAACTCTTGATAATGTATAGGTTACTATTATTTTGTCATATTGAATGCTGTCTGATGTCTCCCTTTGCCAACTTCCCTGTTGTCCGTATCCCAGGGAAGAGGTTGCATGTAGATCATTATAATCAGTCCCCCTTTCTACTGCACTTTCCCTCCATCCTCCAGTTCTCAAGGGATCATCTGTCCTGGATTCCCCATGTTTCTGGTTCCTATTTGTACCAGTGTGCATCCTCTGGAATAACTGGATTTGTAAGGGAGAATTCAGATCATGATAGTGGGAGGGAGGAAGCATTTTAGAACTAGAGAAAAGTTGCATATTTCATTATTGCTACACTGTACCCTGACTGGCTCATCTTCTCCCCATGACCCTCCTGTAAGGGGATGTCACTTCCCCTACATATGGACCTTGGGTCCCCAATCTGAACTCTCCCTCATGTATAATGATATAATTTTTATTTCTTTGATGCCTGATACCTCATCCCTTCGATGCCTTGTAGTCACACAGGCTGCCGTGCTTCTTCCATGTGGACTTGTTTGCTTCTGAGTTAGATGGCTGCTTATTTACCTTCAAGCCTTTAAGACCCCAGATGCTGCATCTTTTGAGTGCCGGGCACCATCAGCTTTCTTCACCACATTTGCTTATGCACACCTTTGTCTTCAGCCATGGTCTTCATATGCATGTGGAAGTTTCACACTGAATGAGGAAGATTAAAGAAGAATTGATGTGTTTGAATTGTAGTGCTGGAGAATAATGACAGTACCATGGACTGTTAAAAGGACAAATTAACTGCAGTATCAGAAAAAGTCCAGCCAATGTGCTCCTTAGAGGCAAGGATAGCAAGACTCCATCTTGCATACTTTGGGCATAGTGCCAGGGCAGAGCAGTCCCTGGAGAAGAACATCACATTTGTGAAAGTGGAGGGCAACCCATAAGAGTAAGGCCTTGGTTGCTGCCATAAGAGGCTTAGAAAGAGGAGCAGTTGTGAGGCTGGCATAGGATGGGCAGTGTTTTGTTTGGCACAGGGTCACTGTGTATAGAAATGATTTGATGGTACCTAACAAAAACATGAAATATCTAGAGATAGAAAAAATATCTGAAAGAAAAAATTCACTTGTAATTGCCTTCTTGTCAAGGTAGTTCCAACTCATAGCAAGTATACATAGAACAAACAGTTTCCTGGTCCTGCATTGTTCTCACAATGGTTGCAATGTTTGAACCACTGTGACATCCACTGGATCTATTGAGAGTCTTCCACTTTTTTTTTTATTAACCTTCTGCTTTATATGATGTCCTTCAGAAAGAATCAATCCTCGTGATGACATGGCCAAAGTAAGTGAGACAAATCTCATCCTCTTCCTTTCTAAGGTGTCTTCTTGCCATAGTTGTTTTAGATTCAATGTGTTCATTCTCCTGGCAGTGCATGAGTCATTCAATATTTTTGTCTACTCCATATGGAAACACATTAATTCTTCGTCTTTCCTCTTTTATCATGGCCTAGTTGACTCATGCATCTGAGGCCAATGAAAATGTGTGACTTTCCTCAGGTGGACCTTACTTCTCCAAGTGCTACATTTGCCTTTGACAGCTTTAAAGAGGACGTTTGCAGCATTTTCAGTAGGATATGTTGGTTTATTTCTCTACTGCTGTTTCCATGGGAATTGATTATGGATCCAAGTAAAATGAAATACAATTTCAACCTTCTCTCCACTTATCTTGATGGGACCCAGGGTTTCAGCTATGAGGATTTCTGTTTTTCTTCCATCCGAATGCTATGTTCTTTTTCATATAATTCAGTATCTCAGATTATAGACTGAATAACTATTGTGAAAGTAAAACTCTGGTAAAGGCCTTTTCCAATCTTAAGCCATGCATATGCCTTTTTTTCTGTTCAAACAGCTCTCTCTTGACCCATGTACAGGTTTTCATGAGCACAATGAAGTATTCTGTAACTCTCATTTTCCCAAATATGCCCAAAATTTGTTATGATCAACATAATGGGATGCTTTTGAGGAATCAATAAAGCACAGGAAAATATTTTTGATATCCTCTGTTTTCAGTCATGTTCTTCTGACATCAGCAATAATATCATTCCATATCCTTTTGAGAATCCAGCAGTTCCTATTAATGTAATGCTACAATCAGTTTTGTTCTTAAAATTATCTTCAGAAAATTTTTTGTATGTGATATTAAGAATATTGCTTAATAATTGCAAATTTCCATATATCATTTTTCTTTGGAATGGGCACAAATACTGATTTTTTTTTTCAGATGGTTGGCCAGGTAGCTGTCTTGGTTTTTTTTTTTTCCATAGGCTCATCAGAACTTCCAGGAAACATTCCAATTGGCATTCTGTCAGTTCCTTAATATTTCTGATATTTCCTGCTAAGTTCAATATTTTGCCCATAGGATCCTTTACTATGACAACTTGAGGACTGGACTTTTTCGTCAGTCTTTTAAGTTTGAGAAATGCTTCTTTTGGTTTTCTAACTTCAATTCTGCATATGGTTTATTAAAATATTCTACATTGTCTTATCAATAAAGAAAATGTAAACATCCTAGATGTACATACTTCAAAATGTATAGATTTAAAATGGACAAAACTACAAGCAAAATCCAGAATTTTAGTTCAAGGTCCTAATACCCCTCTCTTTTTACTTGGAAACACAAATAAGCAGAATATTAGTAAGGGTACATAAAACCAGAACAACATATCAGTGAGA
The DNA here is from genome assembly GCA_004026705.1 of Nesogale talazaci. Taxonomy (NCBI): domain Eukaryota; kingdom Metazoa; phylum Chordata; class Mammalia; order Afrosoricida; family Tenrecidae; genus Nesogale; species Nesogale talazaci. The sequence goes on along the minus strand of PVJH01002562.1, from coordinate 110,433 downwards.
ATGGTTATAGTGAAATTGATGTTTATGAAGACCTTTTACTCACTAGCAACATAGAGGAAAACTAAAACATCTAGAAAGAAATACAGAAGAATATTTTTATGGACTTAGTGTAGGGGAAGGGGCAGCTAAGTTGCTCCTGACATAAGCCACGGTATTTTCAATCACCTCGCATGCACGTAAAGTTGAACAGTGAATAAGGAAGACTGGAGAAGAATCAGCGCATTTGAATTATGGTTGTGGTGAAGAGGATTGAATATATGACGGACTGCCACATAGCTCTGTCTTGGAAGTCGTCAGAAAGTTCCTTAGAAGCGAGGATGGCTAGAATGCATCTTGTGTACTTTGGACACATTTTCAGGAGAGACCAGTCCCTGGAAGAGGAAGGACATCATTCTTGTTAAGTGGACAGCAGTGTGAAAAAGACCCTGGATGATGAGGATAGACAGCATGGCTGCACAGATAATAGCCATTGTGAGGATGGTGCTGGACCAGGCCGGGTTTCCTGCTGTTGTGAGAAGTTGGCACTATGTCTCAGAACCAAACCAATGGCATCTGACAACAAAAACCTAAAGTTGGAAAGTATTTGCTTAACAGGACACAGAAAATCCTAACTCTAAAAAATAAATAAATAAACTAGACTTTAGTAAATTCAGAACTTCTATTTATCAAGAGTGAAAAGATAAAACCACAGCCTGGAAGAAAATATTTCAAAAAGAAAAGCCTTTCAAGTACATGCATCTTGCAAAGAAAAATGTTTATTCTGAAAATATAAAAGGAATATCTGCAAGATCAATACTTTTCAAAAATCAGATGGACAAAAATGTGAACATCAGAAGATATTCAAAATAAAAAAGAGGATATTCAATTTTCCAATAAATGTATGCAAAAGTATTAGCATCATGACTTATCATAAGAATGAAAATCAAAATAATAGTGAGGTATTTGCTTGCCCAGAGTGAAATTTAAAATGAATAGCAATGTCAAGTGTTGGCAAGAATGTGGAACAAATGAAAGGCTTATAAATGTCTGCTGGAAGTACGCATTCATATAACTACTTTGAAAAACTTTTGGGCTATAACAATTGCAGTTAAATATAAATTTATATACCTAATTCTGCAATTCCATTCTCAGACACTCTCCCAAGAGAAGTGAAAACATATATTCAGTGAAAGAAATATATGAGAATGTTCATAGCACCTTTATTCATTATAGGGAAAGCCAAAAACAGAATACCAGAAAAAAAACAAATGTTCATGGCTAAAAGAATGAGTAAATGAATGGAAGTATGTGCGTATTGTGGAACACCATCCACCAATGAAATCATGTGTTGCCAGCAAATGCTCAAGAACAAATCTCTCACCAAAAGAGAGCAGACACCAAAAATACTTATTGTATCATTTCATTTTTATGACTGAGCAAAATGAATTAGACACAGAATTTGAAGGTATTTAGGATATTGTGATTACAGGCATTGCCCAGGCTACAAACAAGATCCAATTTTATTTAACTAATTTGTAGCTAATTACCCACACTCTACATTAAAAAATCTCTACATCTCCAATATTCTTTATTCAAATACCCTAACATGCTAGATGCCTTCTGGATGTGGATGAACTCTTACCTGCTAACATCTAACTTTCATAACAGTTGGGATGGGTCAACTTGCTTCCTAACAGGAATTTGAGTTGAGCATGAAAATGAAACCTAACAGAAAATGATAAATTGCGAAGTGATTGCTATTTTGTAGATGGGAAGGGGATTTGCTGGGAAGGGAATTGAGGGCCCTTTCTGGGATGCTGAGTAAACTCAGCACCTTCACCTGGGTGGTGGTGGCCTGGTTGTATATATATGTAGGCAACCATTGTCAGTCAACTAAGATTAGTGAATGTTACACTTGTTATGTATCTCAATAAAATGAAAAGAGAATTAGACAAAACTCCTAGTAAAAAATGTTGGAGAAAGTATAGGCTAATGTAATGATTCAAAAAAATTCATAATTACCTAGAGGATTTGTTTTGTTACACTCAGATTTTTCGGGTCCAGTCCCTGGAGCTTCAATGCCAACCCAGCTGTGGGTCTGTAAATCTGTCCTTCTAGCAAGTCTCCTACTTGCTAGGAGTCCATAAGACCCCAGTTAGCAAATTGTGACATAATAGTTCATTTTAGATGCTCAGGTTAAGACTGTTCAGCAATTCACTAATTTTCTAATCTTAACCTCTCAAATCCTCAGTTCAGTTTCCCCTCCCCCTATCCCCCTGTAACCTTGATATCATAAGGTCACTTACCTTGATATCATAAGGTCACTTACTTCATGTGTTTGATCTGGGGATTAAATAAGATAATATATTTAAAATAACATATAGTAAATGTGTAATAAAATTAACTACTTTTTTAGGAGTGGTCATTACTATGACTGTTATATGTGTTCTTAGCTTTTTAATATTATCATTATTAAGAGAAAACTAATGTTCTCTATATTTATCCTGTGTCCCTAGATTAGCTGACATTGTTGTAGCGAAATGTCGGAAAACTTTTCTAAACCTAATCCTTCTTTTGTTTATTTAACTCTCTTCCAAAATGTTCCTTTGGGGCTAAAATTTTCCATGCTTGCTTAAAGATGTTTTATTCTTTTTTCTGCATGAAGCAAATGAATAAAATAAGTAAAATTTTGTTCAGTTATGGGAAAAGGAAGAAAGACCATTGCTTCAAAAAAGAACTTTATAAAAACATTTTTAAAATGTAGTACACACACAAAATAAGTTCTGTTTGGACATGATAAAATTCAAGGGGAAATTTTTAACAAAGAAAATCAGAGATACAGAGGCTTTTTAATCTTGGGTTTGGGTTGCTAGCTACAAATTAGTTAAATAAAATCACCTCAAGGGAAAAACAAGGATAAGATTTAGATATTGTAGATGATAAACAGGAAATCTCATGCAGCCACATTGTATTATGGAACAAATAAGATACTAGTGGGAAAACCCAAGAAGAATGCTTCTCTTGACAATATCAAAATGTTCTATAAACAGCTCATAATTCATCATTGAGCAAACCCTGAAAGATTTTAAAATCATTTAAACATACAAATTAGCCAACTTTTTAGAGAATAAGGAGCCTTGGTGACATAGTGGTTACACACTGGGTGCTAACCCCAAGGTCAGCAGTTCAAAACCATCAGGTTCTCCATGGGAGAAAGATGAGGCTTTTTTACTCTTATAAAAACTTCAAGTTTTAGAAACTCACAGAAATAGTTCTATCCTGCCCCATAGGGTCAATATGAGTTGGAATTGACTTTATGGCAATGAGGCTAGAAATAGACTTAAGATTTGTTGCTATTGTCTGGTGCTATCAAACCAGTTCTGACCCATAACAACCCTGTATAGAAGGAATTACTGCCCAGTACTGCACTAACCTCACAATGATTAAGTTCGAGCCCACTGTTGCAGATACTGTTAAACAATTTCCTTGATTGTCTTCTTCTTTTTTAAAAAATCATCCGATCTGGAAATATATAAAGGATTTTTTTTCTCCCCATGTCTATCTGTATAAGATAGACAGGATAAAACATCTAGAGGAGAAAACAATGGGACCAACGGTTCTGAGGGTACATGGAAGAGGGAGGGGTGAGGGAAGGAAGGGTGAGTCCAACCATCCCTGGGATGAAGACACAAGTGATGTTGAAATAAATGGCAAGGAGAGCACAGATGCCTGGTGGGGTTTAATCAAGTACACTATAGTCAAGAGGAATTACTGAAAGCCGAATGAAGGTTAAATATGAGAAGAGAAAAGAAAAGGGAATAGACGAAAGAACTAGGAGACAAAAGACATTTATAGAGGTATAAATGTTGGCATGTACATATATAAATATATTTATATATAATGATAGGGACATAGATCTATATACATATATTTGTGTTAGGTATTAAGTTAGAAGACAGATATTGGGTCCCTACTCAAGCACTCCTTTAATGCAAGAATATTTTGTTCTAATAACCTGGCATTCTGCGATGTTCACCTTTCCTAACACCATTGCTGAAAACAAAATGGGTGCATAAGCAAATGTGATGAAGAAAGCTTATAGTGCTCAGCTATTAAAAGAGTGCCTAGGGTCTTAAAGGCTTGAAGATAAACAAGTGGCCATCTAACAGGGAAGTAACATGGAAGAAGCACACCAGCCTGTGTGATTATGAGGTGTCAACAGGATCAAATATCAGGCATCAGAAGTCCCAAATCAACAATCATATTGATGTGAATGAGGGGACATGGGTGGAGAACCAAATCTCATCTGTAGACTATTGGACATGCCCTCACAGAAGGGTCACAAGGAAGGGATGAGGCAGACTGATACAGTATAGTACCAATGAAACATAACATTCCACTAGTTCCTTAATACTTCCTTGCACCCCTCCTCCTCCACTCTCATGACCCCAGTTCTACTTTACAAACCTTGTTAATCCAGAGCATGTACACTGATACAGATAAGAGCTCTTGAGACACAGAATCCAGGATCGATAAACCCACCAGGAACAATAATGGAAGTGGGGATACCATGAGGGTAGGGGGAATGCGAGGGAAACTGATCACAACGATCAACATATGACCACCTTCAGCCAGGATGATGACCTACAGAAACATGGATGAAGGGAGACAGCCTATGGTGTAAGATGAAAATAATTATAATTTATCAAGGGTTCATGAGGGTGGGAGAATGGGGAAGGAAGGAAAAGAAAATGAGGAGCTGACACCAACATCTTCTTCTTTTTCATTAATCTTCTACTTTACCAAGGATGATGTCTCTTCTCAGGGATTGGTTACCTCACGATAATGCATGCAGACAATGTGCAAGGAAAGCCTCATCCTAAGGAGTATTCTGGCTGCACTCCAAGAAAGATTTCTTGTTCTTCTGGCAGTCAGTAGTACTTGTCATATTTTTCCTAGTATCATACTGCAAGTGTATCCGTTTTCTTTCTGTCTTCCAACTTCCACATGCCTATGAGGCAATTGAAAATAAGGCTTACTGAGATATACTATTGGTCGAATTCTTACTCTGACACTATAAATGGGTCCATATATCTCATGGTTAAAAATGCTTCCCCTCTTCTTTGAAGCTTGATATTCAAGCTTGTTTATATGACTTACTTCAGCTGATGAAACCTAGATGAACATCATGCACATCACTTACTTTGTTCATTTTTTCTTCCATATATTTGAAATGAACTTGTATGTCACTCAAGAATCCAAGTCCATTTCAATTTTACTAGTCCTTCTTTTAAAGTCACTCAGACCAATATTCCTGAGCGAAACCTTTAAGAGCTCTCATGCATTTCTTCCCTCTCTTTTTTTCTCTGCCACAAGATTATGTAATGTCCCAGGTGGGGCATTGAATAGGGTGTGGAACAGCACCTTAGGTGGTTAGGGACAGGTAAACACTATAAGCAGAAAAGAAACCTCTTTTGGGGGAGCAGGCGTCAGCAGGGTTCTGAGACTTTAGAGTTGTTCGTCATTGTGCCATACTTTAGGCTAAACCAATATATGCAAGGGGGATGTTCTCTGTAAAGTGCTTCTTGATGGGTTACTACCAGTAGCCTGGAGGAGCCCTGTGGGTGTTGAGTTGGGTAAAGACTGAAATGCAAGATTGGTGGTTCAAACCAACAAGCCACGGGCACAAGAGAAAGACAAAGCTATCTGCTCCCATAAACGTTTGCCACTTCAGAAACACGACATCGGGTCATCATGAGTCAGAGTCGATTTGATGGCAGTGGGTTTGGTTTGGGTTTTCATCAGTAGAATAACCTGCATGCAGTTACCTCAAAGGAAAATGGAGTTTCTTCTTTTTTCCATAGTCACCTCAATTGGAGGAAGCCTGGTGGCGTAGTGGTCACACATTGGGCTGCAATCCTCGGGAAAGATATGGGACTGTCTTCTCCCACAAAGAGTTCCAATCTTGGGAACCCAAGGGAGCAGTTCTACCCTGTCTGACCCGGTTCCAATGAGTTGGAATTAATTCAGTAGCTTAGAGGGATTTGAACCTTAACTGAGAACTTACAGACATTGAAGCAAGGCTTACTTCTGGAGTTGTCGCGGGGGTCAGGGGATTGAAAACTCAATGCCCATTCCAATGTCACTAAATAAGTATTCCACCCCACTTAGTACCCAACAGTCTAGCTTAAGACTGAAAGTTGTACATACTTTATATATAATTGTTATATATACTTAGTTATTTAGACTTAAATTAATTGTGCTTGGAAACTGGTAGTGACATATAGATGTTAGAGACATTAAACATTTTCTCATGGATCCACAATGTATCCCTGGCATTAACACTGTTCGTTTTCATAGAGAGAACATTCAAAGTGCTCTTTGGTTAAGAAGAAAACAAACAGTTTTGTGGTCAAGTTGATTCTGGCTTATGATCACCCCGAGGGTGTCAAAGGAGAACTGTGCTGGATTTTCAATGGTGGAGGTTTGGAAAGTAGATTGGCAGGTTTTCTCTGAGGTGTCTATGGATAGACTTCAATTACCAGTATTGGAGGCAAACTGCCATTTTCACCATCCAGGGACTTCTTGGAAGCAAAAGGAATGTATGGAAAGCAGAGGTGTGAAAGGCTAGGAGTACTGTGACTGAATCAGCCAAGCAGTGTGAATGAACTAAATATCTTCTTTGGGAAAAACAAAACAAAACAAAACAACAACAGAAAACATGTTCTGAGGCAATAAACCAAAACAACTTTGACGAATTGTTCTACAAAGTGTCCAGGTTGTTTGGGAATATTTCCAGTAGCAATATATGCCACCATTCATTAAAGGACTAACGATAAGCTATAACTCACATAAAGAGCAGATCTGAAGGGATTAGGCCATAGGTAGTATTTTAAGACTATAATTTAAAAGAATTATATACAAGAGTCTGTAGAACCCATTAAGTGAATAATATGAACTCTCGGTCAAACTCAAGCGGTATTTTATAGTATTTATTTTAAATATTTTTTATGAAATATATTTTTGGCCTTCATTTGAAAAACATTACATTTTGAATTTTCAAAAACTATGGTTGGAGCTCATCAAATAGACTAAACTATTTTTCAAACATTGGGGTTCAATACAACCCATGCTGTCTTTAGCCAGGCACCTTTCTTCTCATTCAATGAGCCATATGTATTTAAGGGAGATTTAACCCATATGCTTTTGATTCATTTAAATTTAAATAATCAAAATGGAGTTTGGGTTGTTTTTTTTTACAAACTAGTTGATGCCAAGCAGCTTTTTTAGCTTTTTAAGGGGACTTTTATTCTAGGAACAAGATGTATTGATTTGCCAAGTGTAAATGCATCTTAACTCCAAGAAGTTTGAATTCTGTTTCAACTGTAAAACCTCTGATTCTGGGTACATTATATATTTGGCAGAGGAAGACCATTCCTGTTCTAAATGCAGTGGGACTTAGACTCTCTGAAGTCAGTTGACTTTGTGGTAAAATAAATGTATTTAGGCTATATATGTATATATATATATATATCTGAAAAACAGTCCTATTGTTCAACTGTTTAAAGAACAATAGGTTATATAAAAGGCCATGGAACCAAGTATTTTCATTCATAAGTTTAATAATAGTAAAACTAAAGTTTCTCCTATGGTTACAGCATTGGGTGGTAGGAGAAAAAGCAAGCAAGCTATGGTTTCTTACCCAGAAATTAATGAGAGAATCTTTAGAAGTTGCAGCTTTTCATTCATTAAAATAGGTAAAGTGTTTGAAAGTCCAATTGAATGGCATTTTGATAGAAGAACCGATATTCTATGCTTGATATCTTTTCAGAAATCAGAATGATGCTGATTCTGATCAAATAATAGCTACATGAATCAATACAAGAGAAAAAGGATCCAAAAATAAAGCCATCCACCTATAGACAACTGATCTTTGCCAAAAGGGGGGAATGTCAAATGAAGAAGAGAGTGTCAGTCAACAAATGGGACAGGCAACTGAATTGCCATTAGCAGAGAAATAACACAAGACTCATACCTCATACCATATCCAAAAATATCCTCAAGATGGGTCAAAGACCCAAATGTAAAAGACCACCAATGATAAAATAGTGGGGAACTTAAGAGCCTAATTGCAGGGTAACCACCACTTGTCTGTCAGTTTGTCAATCAGTGGTGACTTGTGTGTTCTTGTGATGCTGGAAGCGATGTCATAGATATCTCGAGGGCTAGCAGGGTTCCCCCAAGGGGAACAGTTTTCAGCAGAACTTCCCAATGAAGAATAGATTATGGAGAAGTCTGACATTGTCCACTTCAGAGGAATTAGTCCCTGGAAACTGTATGTAGAGTCAGTTATGAAAATCTTCCCAAATGGCAGAACACTGGGAGAGGCAGTGCCCAAAGATGAGCCTCTCAGGTCAGCAGGGACTCAAAATCTGACCGTGGAAGAACTGCCTGCTCAAAGGAGGTTGACCATAAACATGTGAATAGAACTTTCATTTGCAGATAGGACATGACTCAAAATGAGAAGCAAGAGTGACAAACACATACTAAACCAAAAGTTGGAAGAGTGCAATATAAATATAGGGAAATTGGAAGTATAAAAATATATGGAATGCATTAAGATCAATGTTTTAGATAGTAGTGAGTTGAAATTGAGTGGTGTTGGCCATTTTTAACCAGACTTAATCAGGCTTACTTTGCTGGGAGTGACAGATTAGAAAAGAATTGCATTCATTGTTAAAAATGTCATTCTGTGAGGCGTCAACCAAGTCCACAGGGAAGAAGCACACCAACTTGTGTGACTCAAGGATTGTAAAGAATAAAACCCAAATCCAAAGAAGAGAATGGTGTCAAAGTTTAAAGTATTAGCTCCTGGCTGGCAAAGTGGATGACAATGGAAGGCCAAAATTCATTTGCAGGAAGGACACATGGATTAAGTTTCCAGTGATTTCACTTTGACATAACAAAGGAATGTGAAAGTTATTGTTATTAGAAAGTGTGGTAGAAAAATAGTAGTAGATTAAAATGCAACATCTGGGTTGATCCCCGTTTGATACATCTAAAAGTTCTATCAATTAAAAAAAGTGAAGGGGATGTCTATGTGGAAGAAGACTCTTAGAATCTCATCTGAACATAGTGCAGGGATTAGACTAGCCTAGCTATCATGCAGAAAGCATTGGGTGGTGAAATATGCCAGATATGTCACCTTATCATTTGATCTCCTATTTGACCCATACTAAAGTTGGATTAGTTTTTAATATTTTCTGTTTTCTTCCCAACTGGAGTTTTTCTCTATCTCAGTTTGTTATTGTCATTAGCATTTCTGACTCTTTGCTTTATATTTTTGTATGTTATTCACTATAGGGAGGCCAGGAAGAGTGGATCTCTAGAGAAAGAACCAATAGCACTGAAAGACGAAGTTCAAGCTACATTGAAAACTTTCCAGAAACAAGGCTCCAGGAATTGGTGGGATATCAAATGATATATTTCAATAAGCATATGAAGCACTGGAAACATTCACCTGTCAAGCCAAGAAACTTGGCCAACTGACTGGATCCACATTTGTACACATTCCAAGAGAAGGCGACCCAACACTGAGTTCAATATATGGAACAATATCTTTGACATCACATGCAAGCAGAATAGCCCCACAACTGTTGCAGCTGTACATTGAGAGGGAGCTGCCAGAGGCTCAGGGATGTGGAACAAGGGATTTCATTGCTGATGTAAGATGGATGTTGGCTAAAAGCAGAGGATATCAGGAACATACTTGTATTTTAATGATCATGCGATGACATTTTACTAAAGCATATAACAAACTAAAAATAGGCTTCGGAAGAATGGGAATTCTAGAACAGTTCGCAGTGCTCACGTGGAACCTGTATGTGGACTGCGAGGCAGCTCTAGGAACGGAACGATGACATTGGAAAACAGGGAAGGCGTGAGTCAAGGTTGGATAGTCTCTCCATACATATTCTCACTGCACGCTGAGCAAATGATCAGATGAGACGGGTGACATGAGGAGGAAGGCAACACCAGTATTCAAGGAAAGTTCATTCACAACCTGTGACAGATAGAGGGGTGATCTCTCTTGCCAAAAGTGAGGAGAACTTGAAGCACTAGCTGATGAGGGTCAAGAATTACATGCTTCAGGATGGATTCCAAATCAATGTAAAGAAGGTCTCAAATTCTCACAACGGACCAATGGGTAACATTGTGATAGAGAGAGAAAAAAGACTGAAGTTATCAAGAATTTCACCTTGATTGGATCCATAATCAATGCCGACAAAATAACAGTTAAGAGATCAAAGGACGTAATGCATTGGGGAAATCTGTGGCACAAGAACTCTAACATGTTGAAACGCAAGGGCACTATTCTGAGGACTAGTGTGTTCCTCACCAAAGCCATGGCATTTTTAAGTGTCCTATACGAATACAAAAGGTGGATGTTGAATAAAGAAGACTAGAAGATTGATGTGTTTGAGTTGCTGTTTAAGTAACAAAAAACTCTGGTTAACTTTTTTTCCTGGTTGTATTTATTATCTTCCATTCCAAGAAATCTCAACTTAATTTCCATGAACATTTTGAATGTGAATTTATTTTCTGAACTTTTTGCTAATATGGGGAACTAAAATATTATCAGAAGAACAATAATCACCAGAGTTTCTAGCCCTTCTCCTGCTAAAATAAATTGATTCATGATCTAGTAATATATTCAACTCTATGTTTAAAAGATCCATGATGTAATATATCAATTTTAAGTTAATCCTTACTTCTTCCTAGTGATTCTTGCATCAAAATTTTAAATGATCATGCACAGTTAGCAAAAATGTCAAAAATTTTGCCATAAGTCGATTTCAAATCATATATTTTATTTCCAAAATTATTTTTCTACCTCCCATTTTAAAAATCAAGATCCTCACATACTTTTCATGATATTCCAGAAATAATTAGTGATGATTTTTAGATCAAAACACAAGTTCTTTCTGGTATATAAAATATCTGCAAACATCAAAGTAACTCATTAAAATGGAGAGAGGTTAAGTTCTCTTTATCCTACTCTTTCTGTTACCTTCCTATATTAGTTGCATCAGAATCATCTGGAGGGTTGTAAAATCAGGAGAGGCGTGTATCAAGGCCAAACTTTAAAAAAAAAACTATTCTTTTTTTTTAATGCTCATAGAAGCTTTATTGTGATAACGAAATTCTGAAATGATCCAAAAATATCCATACATAGGCAAGCAAATACATTCAGTGTGGTATTTCCATGCAATGAAATGTTACTGACTAATGTAAAGGAAAAATAAACACAAATAATAATCTATAATATAAATAATCAATATATAAATTACGACATGGATCGATCTCAAAACATTTTCTTAATTCCATTTTTTATTGAAAACCCAAATTAATCTGTAATGCCAGAGTAACATTTCTGAGCTTGCCTGGGGGAGGAAGCAGCAGAAGGGCAGGAATGTGATCATGTTGCAAAGAAGTTTCTGAGAGCAAGGCTATGTTCACTACTTGATTATGGGGGTTTTACTGTTAAAACTTATACAATTTAAAAATAAAATATGTGCAATTATGGTGTGTCCATAATATCTAAATAAAGCTTAAAATAAAAATCGACGCTGCCCTTTTAGAACTCTGACTTTCTGCTGTATATCACATCTCACTTTATATCAAAATATCTCAAAGTATTTCCTAATTGATGCCTCAGAGCCCCATCTCGTCAAGATTTTTTTTTTTGCATGTTTTGGGGAAATTTTATTTCATCATGAACTCATATTTTGTAATAGGCAACAGAACTTTCATGTGCATAGGAAAACAGAAACATATTTTGTAACAATTAAAATATTGAATAATATTAAATTTAATTCAATAGTGAAAAGTCTAGAAAAGAAATGAACTTCTATAATAGAAATGAAGGGAAAGCATGATCAGGCTCTGTTTTCAAGCTATTATAAGTTTTTTTAAAAATTATTTTTATTTTTTTTCCAATCATTTTATTGGGGGCTCATACATCGTTTTTCACAATATATATATAAGCATATTCGTCAAGTACCCTCACATGTCCACTTCTATTATTGTTCTCCAATCGTCCACCTTTTCCCTTAAGCTCCTAGTATCGGCTTTTCCATTCCTTCCCCTCTTCCCCTGGCCTCTCCTCCCCTCCAACCCTCAATACTTTATACATTGTTATTGTTTTTTCATATCGTACACTGCTACTCCCCGAGCTCTCCCCCAACCCACTCCTTTGATGCCCGTCCTTCAAATAGGAACTTGTGTATATATCCTTGCTGTTGGTTCCATCTTTCTACCCCCCCTTCCCTCCACCCTTCCAGTATCTCCAATCTAACCATTGGTCCGAAGGGGCCCATCCATCCTGGCTTCCCCATATCTCCAGCTCCCCTCTATGCCAGTGTGACTTCTCCAGTCCATCTGGATTTGTAAGGTAGAGTTGGGACCATGATGGTTGGGGGACGGGGAGGAAGGCTTCAGGAACTAGAGGAAACTTGTATGCATCATCAATGCCTGGATGGCCCCCGACTGGTGTGTCTCCTCCCCATGACTCTCCTGTAAAGGGGTGACCAATTATCCACCAGTGGGCCTTAGGTCCCTACCCTGCTCTCCTCCTCCTTTGTAATGATGTGATTCTTGTTCTTTGATGCTCGATATCTGCTCCCTTCGGCCCCTCTTGATTACGCATGCTGGTGTGCTTCCTGCATGTGGACTTTGCTGCTTCTGCACTGAATGGTGACTCGATTATCTTCAAGTCTTTGAGATTCCAGGCATTCAATCATTTGTTAGCTGGGTACCATCGTTTCTTGTACTCCTTTTGCCTCTGTATCCATTTGTCATCAGTGATATCATGAGTCAATTGGTCCATTGAATTTGATTTTTGTTCTTTGATACCTGATTGTTTCAGCACCTCATGATCGCACAGGTAAGTGATCTTTTATGGTGGGTTTTGTTGCTTCTGAGCTAGATGGCTGCTTGTTTATGCTCAAGCCTTTAAGACCCCGGATGCGCTATCTTTTGATAGCTGGGCCCATCTGCTTTCTTCACCACCCTTGCTTAAGCTCTTACATGTCCTCAATTGGTACACTGGGGATGTGTGCACACAGTGATATATGTTTGTTTTGTTTTGTTTTTTTCCACCCCATTTGATGTCTATTGCCTAGACCTTTTACCACTTTCACCACCATCTGACCACACTGGCTGTTGAGCTTCTTCTGTGTGGCTGTGGTCTCATCTCAGGTAAATGGTCTAATGTTTATCTTCAGGCTTTCAAGACACTTGATAGATCCTTTGATGGCTGGGCACCTTCAGGTTCTTCACCACATTTGTTTGTGCACCCATTTTACTTCAGTGATCGTGTTGGGCCATTGAGCCTCAAGGAATGCCAGATTCATAGAACAAAGTGTTCTTGCATTGAGGGAGCACCAGGGTGAGGGCCCAAGGTCCACCTGCTACCCTAATATTTGGCCTATAGATATGTTCGTAATTTTATTCCCAACTTATAATAGATAGTTGTATCTATGTATGGACATACCTATATTTAGATCTCTGTAAGTGCCCTTTGTCTTCTAGCTCTTTCCTCTATTTCCTTCCATCTCCCTCCCGTCCCACCATCATGTTCCACCTTCATTGGCATTTCATTGTTTTCTCATAGATTCATTGTCCTTGCTTAATCCAAACCAGACCTCCCACACCCTCCTTTCCATCGATTCCTAACCACTTATTGCTCCTCCAACGCATCCATGTGTTTGTCCTCCCCCCCTTCTCCTCTCCTCTCTCATGCCCCCAGGAATCATTTGCCCAGTCCTTTTTGTGGCACAATGGGTCTCCAGAGGGATGTATTTCTCTGAGCATCATGTGTCGGCATGGAGCTTGGACCAGCTCTCTTCTTCTTCCTCCCTTCTTTTCTTTGTCCCTGTGGGTGTGGGATGCTGGTCACTCCCCCACCCTGTTCTCTGCCACACCCATTACTAGAGATGGAGTCCATCTGACTCTGGTTGTGTATGGCTCTATAGCTCTCTTTTCTTGCATCCTTCCATGTGTCCACATTGTCTTCATGGTTGGGTGCTTCATGGTAGGAACTGTTCACCCACTCCAGTTTCTGTGGAGACAAGACCCATACTCCCTCCCTGGGTGGATTAGTGCCCCATTCCCTCAGTTAATCTATCACTTTTGAACTCCCTTTGAACTCCCCTCCTCCCCCACCCCCCCCATTACTGTGTTACATCCAACACGTATCTCCCTGGGTTTGGTCCTCCTTCCTCCCCTTACCCTATCTCTTGGGCCAGCTAATATAGCATATAAGAGTCTTCTTTTTTATACTCACCATACTGTTTCTACTTACCTCAGGGGGCCCATGCCATACTTATCCTTTTGTGATTGACTGACTTCGCTTAGCATAATTTCCTCCAGGTCTTCCCATGCAGAGATGTGTTTCACGTGCTTGTCTGAGCTTTTGAGTGAGGCATAATACTCCATTGTGTGTATGTGCCAGAGTTTGTTGATCCATTCATCTTCTGATAGAAATTTAGGTTACTTCCAACTCTTTGCAATTGTGAATTGTGCTGCAATAAACATTGGCGTGCATACCACTGGCTGTGGTTTATTTCTTGCCTCTTCTGGATATATACCCAATAGTGGGATAGCTGGATCATAGGGTAGCACAACTTCCATTTTCCTTAAGTATCACCAGGCTGTTTTCCATAGTGGCTGTACATATCTACATGGCCACCAACAATGTAGAAGTGTTCCTATTTCGCCCCATCCCCTCCAACATTTGTTGCACTCCGATTTTCTCATCTAGGCTAGCCTCAAGGGTGTTAGATGGTATCTCATGGTTGTTTTGATCTGCATTTCTCTGATGGCTAATGAGTGGGAGCATTTTCTCATATGTTCATTGGCCATGTAGACATCCTCCCTAGTGAAGCTTCATTTCTTTTTCCCATTTCTTCAAAGGGTTATCTGTTTTCCTCTTCTTGCAGGAAACAAGGGTATTATAGATCTTTGTAATAAGCCCTTTGTCTGTTGTATCGTTACTAAAAATCCTCTCCCAGTCTGTGGGTTGCTTGGCTACCCTCTTGGTAAAGTCCTTTGATGCACACATGTGTTTTATTCTTAGTAAGTCCCATTTGTCAATTTCAGGTTCCCCTTCATGTGTACCCTGACCTAATGCAGTTAGCCTTTGTATTCCCTGAAAACCCTACTTATTCTATGAGTATTCTGAGCAGATCTTTCAAGAAGCTGGACTATCTTAAGAAGAACAGGCAGGAGGATTGGAGGAAAACGTATTAATAGCTGGCAGGGAGCAAAGAATATTCCTTTGCTTCTGAAAAGACTTGAAGCACTTCTGATGAAGAAGAAAGCCTACAGCATTCAATATGGATTATACCTCCACACAAAGAAAACAAAAAGCTCACAAGTGGACCAAAGAGCACCAATATGTTTAGTAGAGGAATAATCAGACCTGCCAAGGATTTCATTGAATATACTTGAATCTGCAACAGTCTAGAGATCAAATACCAAATAGCACCATACAAAACTGCTGCACAAAGCCTCTTCCAAGTGTTAGCAAAGATACCAAAGACTAAGGTGAACCTGACCCAAGTCAAAGTATTTTCAATTGTCTCTATGTATGTGAAAGACAATGAAGAATGAAGAAGAAAGAAGAAACGGTATGCTTGAATGTAGGTATTGGTGAAGACTATTGAATATATACCTTGGACTGCCAGAGAATAAATAGATTTGTCTGAGAAGTACAGCCAGAGTCTTCCTTCACAGGGATGATGACTAGATTTTATCTCAAATACTTTGGATATGTCATCAGAAAGAATTAGTCACTTGGAAAAGTAGTGAGTCATCAAAAAAGAAAGATCTCAGCGAAATGGATTGTCATGGTGACTGAATCAATCCACTGAAACATAACAACGGTTGTGAGGATGGCAGGATCAGGCCATTTTTCATTCTGTTGCATGTATGTTTGCTGACAGTTGGAACTGACTCAACAGCATCCAACAACAATCTACTAAAGAAGAAGGAAACAAAGATAAAATAAATGCCAGTTCCTAGTGGAGCTCATACCAGCAGTTAAGTAATCAAAATCCCTGAGCAGTACTACCTAGAGATCTGCTGGGGTCAGAGTAGTGATGGGAGCAGTGCCTAGATGTACTATTCTGAAGTCTTTCATAAGGTCCGAAGAGTTTCTCCAAACTAAAAGATCCATTATTTTGATTACCAAAAGAAGTTATGCTTGGAAGACAAAATCCATACTCTGGTTTGGGAATTGATATGATGTCACTCAGGAGATGGTATACTTTTAACTATTCCTGCACACTTTCCTTAAGTAGTGCTCTTGCATTTAATTTTATTATGGTAGATCTTGGTTACATGTCTTTTCCTCCTCCAATTAAACTCATTGGTCATTTTCCAAATCATTATAGGGAAATAGAATTTGAAAATAGTTTGAATACTCTCAACCATTGGGAATTGGAAATAAAAGGCCCACATTTCCACAACTACTCACATCCACTTGGATTGGGGGATGGGGCTGGTGAAGAGGAGGTGAAGGGAGACTAGCGACATTCAAACCCAGACAGAAGCAGAGCAAAGGAAACACACATTTGTTGCATGGCTTCAATGATGTACCATTAGGTGGGAATCAGGTAATATTTGTAATGTGGGAAACAAATGCATAAGAAAGAGAAAGGGCTTTCATGGTAGAATATGCCATCCCCTGTTTTCCTAGGAATCCACAGCTACCAGGGAAACTGAATCAGAAACCAAAAAGGATTAGGCAACATCCGAGAGTCAAGCTTTAGTGGATGCTAAAGAATTTTGCCAGAAACCTTCCTTTCACCTTCCAGATGATTATTGTTGGCCTTCCAGCTCTGATGGGTCAGTCATGATGCTCACACTAATATTAACTTAGGTCCCATTTTTTTTTTGTATTAGGAGTAAACAAGTGCACTGTGGCATCACCTCATCATAGGGTGTCATCTTGGCAACTCCATCTTCCCTCTCAACAGCAGTAGGAGAGAAGACTATGAATGTGAATATTTCCCCAGTCATGTCTTGTACACAGATTCAAGTTATGTCAAGCTTTCAACTCGACCTCTGTATGTAATTTCAGTTCCCATGCCTCTCTCCAGACCACTTTCTCTCCTTGTTTTCTCTCTCTCTCTCTCTCTCTCTCTCTCTCTCTCTCACACACACACACACACACACACCACATAAAAATCATATGAGCTGATCTCTTGGTCAGGTCAAGAACAGCCTTGCCATTCCACAAGTTTTTATTTATTAGGCATCTGCTGTGTACCATGCACTGTTTTAGGTGCTTAGGAAGCAGTAAGAAACTAAGTAAACAAAAAGCACTGACCTTGTGAAGTTCGTGTTCTAATGGAACCTTACATCTAATGTATTAGAATCTTTGCACTAATGATATTTACCTGCAATAATGATAGGTAACATGAGAAACCACAAGGCAGAAAATGTAGACACAGGGACTCCTCAGAGGAGGGAAAGTAGGCAGACAGGAGATGAGTAGCACAGATAGGTACAACTTCTTTACAGTTTTACTTGGAGTGAGATCATTTATCTTTTTAAAAAAATTAAAATAATTCTATTTTAAAAGTTAGGAAGTATACAATTTAATAGCAAGCATTAGAATTCAATAAATACGTTGACTTTTTACCTCCCTCTCAACAAATCTCTCTGCTTCTCAGGTTTTGATGTGATTCACTGTCTGGTCAGTCAGTTAGCACACCGTGCTCACAGTTTTACAGTAGGGGCCTTTCCAGACAAGAATCCCATTCTTTCTTTCTTTTTTTTTTCCTTTCTTACATGATTTCAAGAGATGTCTGGCAGTCAGGCTGTTGAATTGAATTCAAGGATGCTTTCAGATTAGTGCTATGAAACAGCCAATTCACCATATCTCCACAAGGCACATTACTGTCCCCCAATGAATGATATCTGACATAAACAGTAAAGGGTGACTTATCTAGCATCTAACAAGCATTTATTTTCCAAGATAGGCCGAGAAAGGGATGCGGAAGGGCGGCCTCGCATGTAAGCCTTAGCATCACTGAATACTCACAATGAGCACATTGTAAGTCCGTCCGCCCTCACCAACCATTGTGGCTGGAAAACCTAGACTGCTGCACCTGTCCTGGAAGAGCTCAGGTGGGTGAGATTTCATGCAAAGAAACACAGAATAAAAAGTTCAATTCCCTGGAAACTAAGATGAGGGCCTTCTGTAGGTTTTTTCCAAGGGCAAAGAAGTGGCCCCTGAAACTATGTTTAAGACCGGAGTGGATTTCTGGAGTAGACTTTGTTATTAAGTCTTGTGGGATCAACGAGCTGCAGCCACTAGTAGACATTCATCAAGATGCAAACTATTTCCACTTCATTTGGAGTGTGTGCATGTGTGCTCTCAGCAAGTGTGCTAGCACTTGCACAAGAACTTACATATAGATGATCATTCAGAAATATTTATTATATATACTGTTTTCGGCTGGAAACAGATTAAAACAGCACTAAGCAAATAATTCCAAAGCACAGAAGGAAGCTCCCATTAGTACAGGGGCTCCTTCTCTACATGAGTTCCGTGCTAACCAAAAGGCTGGCAGTTCGTGTCCACTGACACTTTGGATGAAAGACCTGGTTATATACTTTGGGAATGAATAGTTCTTGAAAACTGTCTGAATCACAATGGCACAACAGAGTAACCCCTAGTCAGAGTTCATTGGGTAGGAACTGTTTTGGTTTAAGGGGTTTTTGTTTCATTTTTTGAGGTAGAGTAAGATTTTTCTAATCCTTATCAGTCAAGTTATTTTATAGATCCATGGATTCACAAGGTGGATACCATTGGGAACCAGTTCCAGATTTCTACAAGACTCAGTAATGTGAAAATTGCTGCATCGATGAACAATGTATTGGGTCACAGCTACTTTGGGGTGCAGGGGTGGGAAATGTCATCATAATAGTTCTTTCTCAATTTCTGTGCCAGTAGGAATTGTCTCTTGGAAAATTGGACACATGTGCAGCTTAAATATGCTTTGTGATTCTTATTTTTTTTAAGTATTGGTAGATGTGTGCTACATACAATATGCTGGCATCCTGGAGAATGGATTTGGGCAGGGTTGACACCATGTTTAAAATATGGTTATTAAATATCCTTAGGGAATACAACTTCAAAACAAGTACACTTCTGGAAGTTGTAGATCCAACTTACAATCCAATCTGCAGTTACTCCATTATAACTGGGAATGCTATTCAAAGATGAAGTATATTTGTTTCACTGGGGGATGCCCCAGTCACCACCAAAGCACTTCTAATTTCTGGAATGGGGATTTTTCCTGTAGTGTTTCTCATTGAGGCTCTTCACACTTTCTACCCCTTCGGCCCCAGTACATTCCTGTGGCTTTTGTATTATAGTTTCATCATCCTGATCAAATAATGATTCCCATTC
Organism: Nesogale talazaci; assembly: GCA_004026705.1. Lineage (NCBI taxonomy): Eukaryota > Metazoa > Chordata > Mammalia > Afrosoricida > Tenrecidae > Nesogale > Nesogale talazaci. The sequence continues at coordinate 90,968 of PVJH01002562.1, read as the reverse complement.
CATGTTATTCATGCTTCTTCTGAGTCATCTCTTGTTGCAGATTTAAACTTGCTTGCACTCTTCTCTCGTCTCCCTGAACTAATCCCTCCCAGGAATGATTGTACATGTGGAAAGAAAGTGTTGCCTGTTCAATGTGTTTTTCTTGTATTGTCAGCTGCTTTATCACTGCCTCTCCACAGTTCTGTGCTGCTGAAAATCTTGGAGATGTTCATTTAAATCGCTAGGCTTCTGTCATGCCACCGTGGAACAGATGCCTGGGATAGAGTAGGTGGTTTACGCAGCACTGATGACTGTGTCTAACTTGGATCAGCAGCAAAGTGGCAAAGGATACAGAACTGTCTCTCTTCCTGAGTCTTCTAATAGTCTGATATATTTTTAGAAATAACAGATTTATTCATTTCTGGTGTCCAGGGTTTGCAATCATGGGGAATGAGCTTAAAGTTTAAGACTTTGTAGTCATCATTCAAAGAACACCAGAGATCCAAGATATAGTTTCCAAGGACAAGAACAAAAGAAACTCCTCTCTGAAGCACCCTCTTTGCTGGCTGTCAGTCAGGAGCAAACATGTGGCCTTCTGGTTAGTACTGCAGCTTGAGGTCCTAGGAATTACTGACTGGTGAGGCCATTGAAAAGGCGAGGTGAAGATTGTGATAGGAAAAGATGGCCCTGGTATCTTCTTAAAGGTAAAAAATAAGTCTCTGCTATATGATCCCATTCCATTAACATACACAACAGAGGGAGGATGGCATTATATCCACCAAAACATGAACTGGGATATTTTACAAGTTGGGAGTACAGGGGATTCTTATCTTTTTCTTTGTGATTCTGTAGGTTTTCTTAGTCATTAAAGCAATGAATTATAAATTAAACTGTAGGCAATTTGGCTTCTTAGGAAGTGGGCCTCCAAGAGAATCTACGAGAAACAAACCAACGAAATGAAGGTCAATGTTAGAGTTAAATGATTTCAAAAGGAAAAGTTTTCATAATGATTTACTGTCTCTAGAGGTGAAAACAAGATTCAATAGAATTCAAATTAGTTTCTTTTGCACTAAAGTCTTCAATAGGCCAAAATGTTGTTTTATCTATGTCTAACAATATTTCTAAAGAGTTCTGTCAAGGGTGAAGGAATAAAGATTTTTCAGAATAATATCAAATTGTAGTCCCATATTTGAACATAAACAATTTTATGGTACTTTCCTCTTTTACATATGCTTATGACCTTCTTTTGATACATTTAGATATTTTTGAGGGGGTGGTCCTTATGTAGTTCACAAGTTGAATCATTTTTCTATTTTGTGTTTTTGATGTTCATCCAAAAGCTTTATGACAGCTGAATTTGAATGGCTGCTTCAGGCTACAGAAGTCAAGGATGAAATTTAATTATGTTTTTCAGGCTGGGCATACAAAATCAAGAAAAATTCCATTCATTATGACTCATTAATCCAGAAGCACAGTGGTAGTATTATGATTAGAATGTATCTGGAACCTGACATATTTTCAAGTGGTGTTTATATGGTAAAGGGAACAAAGGCAATGTCACGACTGGCATATTGCTCCATCATAAACAGGCTGGGGGATGGGCGTGGGGAGCAAAGGAGAGAAAAGCAACCCAAAGCTAATAAAAGGTCAAGGGGAAGGAGGATGATAGACATACTGGGTATGCAGGGAGTGTTTTGAGATAGCTTTCGTGATTGATTTTATGTAGCGGTGGTTGAGGCAGGACAAGACTTAGAGGAAAGGAGGAAGAACTTGGCTACTCTCTATCCTCCCGCTTTCAATATCTTCTGGATAAATACCACAATACAATCAGATATGGGCTGAAAATGGCTTTCAAATTGGAGTTGCCCTCATCATCTTATTCAATTTATAATACGTGATGTTATAGTGACATTCATTCACAATGATCATGGCACGCACAGATGAATAATAAAGACATTTCAGACCATGAGGTGCCTACTCACATGAATTCCTTTTATAAGAATTCCTTTCTTTTGTTGTGATAACTTCAGAAGTTGAGTGTCTGGAATTTGTATTATTTTTTTTTTAGCAGAGAGCTGATACATGTAAGTTGCCAGCACCAATTGAAGAGGGAAATTAGTCTTTTCCAGGGGAAGGAAAATGGAGCAAGAGAAAGAGAGGGGAGAAGGCATTAGGGGAGAAGGGAATCCACTAGCCATAGCTGCAATCACACCAAATAACACATACTCACAAAATCTCGGGGGCACAGGACAATGATTCACCACCAGTGAGTCCATTCTGACGCATGGCCACCCCCTAGGACAGGGTAAAGCTGTCTCTGTGGGTTTCCAAGGTTTTAACTCTTTACAGGAATAGAAAGCCTCGTCTTTTTCCCAAAAAGCAGCTCGTGGTTTCAAACTTCTGATCTTGGGGTTAGTAGCTCAACGTGAAAATGCTATGTCACCAGTAAGTATACATTTATTATGCATTTATCATGTATGTTAAATGTAGGTCGATGCTACTTGTCATTGAATCAGGCTGCTATAAAAGAAATACCACAAGTAGATAGCTTTAAAGAGTACATTTTTTGTTTTGATTTGTACAGTTTTAGAGATGAAAGTCTGATTTTAAAGTCCAGGCTCTGGGTGAAGATACCTATCTCTTTTGCTTTGGGATTCTGGTGCCTTACAATGAGGTGTCATGGAAGTACCTTCCCTTGGTTCCAGGAGCATTTGAGTGCAGGAAACCCAGGTCCACAGGATGTACTCGACTTCCAATTCCTCTTTCTTAGAGGTGGTGAGGACCCTCTGGCTTACTTCTGTCGCCTTTTATCTTTTGCAAAATAAAAGATGTGACCCATGCAAGGGTGGGACTAGAGTAAAGGTGGGATTTGAGTAATGTCCCCTTCTAGGACTATGCTCAAGATAGATTCTATGTGAATTTTGTCTCATCAATATGTAGAGGTAAGGATTTACAACATATAAAAAATGGAGGATAATTGCATCAGACTACAAAATGGAGAGCAACCATACAACACAAAGAATCATGGCCTACCCAAGTTAAAACAGATTTGGAAGGTGGGGGAAGGAACAGAATTCCATCTATGACAATTGTCTGCAGAAGAAAAGTGTTTTTCCTCACATGAAAGAATTACTACAAATGAGACAGAGGGAAGAATAAAAGGGTAAGAGACAAAAATGCAGATATCAAAATAGTGAAAGCTCACAGCTATAATTCATAGATCAGAGTAACAAAAAGCAAGATCCTGAATTTGAAAAACATGCTTAATTTTATTATACTACACAGAAAGTGTCCTAAAGAAAAAGAGAGTATTTTAATAGCATGGAGAGAAGGAGAGATTCTCATTATGACATTTAGAAACAGCATAACAGCAAAAGCTTATCTTAAACACAAAATAGGTTACTTAAAACTATATAAACAAAACATCCCATAGGTACCTTGCATCTTATTTTGAAAATTATAAAAAGCTGGGGAGCAGCTTTCATTCTCAAAGGTTTAATGCCATGCTAGATGAAGCATCAACTGAATGAAAATAAGGTCCTAAAATAAGGCATTTAAAAAATTCTTGACTGGCTCTACAGTCCACAGTGCTGAAAGCATCCGTGAAGAAATCATATGCATGCCTTGGACAAATCTGCTGCACAAGACTGTTTTAAAGTGTTGCAAAGTATGTCATTTTGAGGACTAAGATGCATTTGGTGTACGATGCTGGCAAAGAATACTGAGAGTGCTTTGTCTCAGGTATTCTGGACATGTTATTCGGAAAGGCCGGTACTTGAAGAAAGACAGCATGCTTGACAAAATGGAGTTACAAAGAAAAAGAGAATGGGCCTCAGGAAGATAGATAGAGACAGCAACTACAAAAATGAACTTAAAGAAAGCCAATTGTGAGCATGCTGCCAGACTGACCAATATTTCATCCTGCTGTACACGGGGTTGTTCTGATACACAAGTGACTTGACGGTATCTAACTACAGTGACCTAAGCCCAAGGACATGGAAGCATAAAGACCTCAAGGTCAGTCGACCTAAGTTCCAAATATTAGTGTTGAGTTAAGCAAATCTTTTAATTTTACTACAATTTAATCCTCTTGTCCATAAGATGAAGGTGTATAAGATAAAGCTAAGATAAAACTGAAAATCCAGGTAGATTGGCAGGCATTCAGCACTTAGAAAATTCTATTCTTGGAGTACAAAAGGAGACCAGAGGAAAAAAATTAACAAGAGGCTAACAGATCATAGTCTTAAAAGCATATGTAAACCAATGAAACAAAATAAAGAACTTAGAAATAAACCCTTGCACCCACAGACAAAACGGATTTTGATAAATTCCAAATATATTAAATGGGAAATAGATAATCTCTTCAACAAACATTGCTGACAAAATCGAATTTCCTTTTGCTGAAGAATGAAACAGGACCCATACCTCATTTTCTATATGAAAATGAACTCAAGATGATTTAAAGACATAAAGGTAAATCCTAGAACTATAAAAAGGAACCATGAATAAAAAATAGAGACAAACATAGGGGCTCTAACACATGGTATAGAAACACTATTGAATATGATAAATACACACAGTAAGAGACAAAACAAAGAACTGTAATCTCAAAATGTGACGATTGTTAGCAGAGTGCATGGATTGAAAGCGTGTATGCCTTCATTTTGTTGTTTATCCTTACAGAAGTGGACTCATACAATATTTGTATTTTGTGATTGACTAACTTTGCTCAGAATAATGATTCCCTCCATGCTACGAAGTGTTTCATCATTATTTTTTAGGGATGCATAGTATTCCATAGTATGCCTATACCAAAGTCTTGGTCTCTCCCCCTACCCCCCCCATTATTCTATTGATAGGAATAACTTGGGCTGTTTCCAACTTTTTGCTATTGTGAACTGTACTGAAACGAACATGGGAGAGTGTGGCAGTTATGTGCTTATGTTACTTTTATGATTGAAATGTAGGGGTGGAGTCTAGCCTGTTAATCTGGAGATAGCCATTGAGTAGTCAATGAGGCCTCTAGTGGGCATGGCTTTCTCCTGAGGCTTCTGGGAAATCACATGATATTTCACTCGTGAAGATGAGAAGCTATCTTCCCCAGTTGTTGGGAGTTAGTCTCAGAGAGATGATGAATCACAGGGAAGACAAAATGGCAGAATCCGAGAAGCTGAAGGAGCCAGAGCAGAAGCCACATAGCTTTGCCCTGATGGAACCAGACCTCTGAAGCTGGAGAGGCCTCGTGGGGACCCCTGCCAGTGATGAGTTGCTTCTGCCACTATGGAATGCTGTTTTGATGGACCCTGAGCCCTGGAAGCGAGGAGCCATGGGAAGACCCCTCTCGGCGCTGGGACTCTGCACCCACTGGTCTGTAGCTTCGTCAGTCAGAAGGAGTATATACCCAGTAATATGTTATTCTATTGCCAGTCATTTTAGGAATCACCATATCACTTTCCACAGTAGTTATATGTATTTATAAGCCCACTGAAAGTGTGTAAGAATTCCAGTCTCTCCATACCCTCTCCAGTATGCTATTTTTTTTGTTTGTTTTTAGTTGGACTTTGATTGTGGATGTAAGATGCTATCTCATCATTGCTTTGATTTGCATTTCTCAGATGGCTAGTGAATGAGAGCATTTCCTCATGTTCTTGTTAGCTATTCATGTGTCTATTCAGGTCCTTTGCCGAGCTTTAAAGAAGTGTGATTTGTTTCTACTTTCTTATTGTATTGTTGCAGACTTTGGTAGATTTTAGTGATTAATCGTTTATCTGGTTTTGCCAAATATCTTTTCTGAAAATATGTGAGCTCTTATTTTACTCTTTATCTTTTTATGTATATAATTGTTTTATTTTAACAGGTCCCAGCAATCTGTTTTGTCTTTCACGATGTGTTCTCTTTGTGTTATATCTGGTACTCCACATGTGCCCTGCACTAAGACCCTTCCATAGGTTTGCCCTGATTTTCTCATTGATGATCCTGCCAGCTTCAGGTTTTACACATAGGTTTCTGATTCAACTTGTGTTCATTTTTGTGCATGTGGTAAGGTATGGGTCCTGTTTCATTTTTCTGCATATGGATATCTAATTTTTCTGCCACCATTTGTTGAAGAAGACATCCCCTTTCCATTTGTTTCTTGATACCATTGTCAAAAATCAGTCTGAAGGTAGATGCTTTATTTCTGAGTTTTCTGTCCTATTCTGTTGGTCTATGTATCTACTGTCATACCAATTCCAGACTGTTTTGACAATGGGAACTGTGTAGTATACTTTGAGGTTGGGGAGTGCCTAATTTATTCTTCTTTTTGAGAAGCTCTTTGCTTATCCTGGGTCTCTTTCCTCTCCATATGATTTTGATAATTAGTTTTTCCATTTCTTTAAAGAATGATGTTGTGATTTGGATTGGGCTTGTGTTGAATTTGTAGATTGCATCAGCTAGTAATGATATTTTCACAATATTGAGTCTTCCTATCCACAAACATGGGATATGCTTGTATGTGTGTAGATATCATTTGGTTTCTTATATTCAGGTCTTGTAGTTTTGTTTGTACTAGTTTTTTGTTTCTTTGGTTTGATCTCTTCCTAGTTGTTTCAACTATTTTATATCTATTTTGAATGGTGCCTTTTTCTTGATGTCTTTTTCAGATTTCTCTTCACTGGTATATCTGAGTCTCTATCTTGAAAACCACTTTGACAGAGGAAACCTCACTTCAACAGGATCAGATTTACAAGACTGGGGACTAGGTGAGGAGGGGGAGAAGAAGACCATTTCGTGGCTGCCATGCAAAAATATGATGAAACCAACAGACATTATTACCAGACTGATAAGTGATCCTGATACTAATGGAAAATCAAGTCCAGAAGGGGAAAGGGGCGCATACATGTCTCAGAGAATACAAGTGCATCTCTGCTAGTAGTAAACGGGGGAGGACCTCCCAGTGGAGGTTTGGGGATGACTAACATGGAACCCAAGGGGAGGGTATGCCTGGTTCCTAATAAGTTCTTAATAGGACCAAGTTTCTGTATGACCCCTGAGGACCCAGACCATGTACCACAGAATAATGGGACATTGAATTCTGGGTTTATGAAGTATACAGCATACTTCAAAGGTTATAGCAGAGGGATGTGGTGTGTAAAGCCCACTACATGAACGGGGCTCTATCCCAAAGACACTTGTAGTTGAAGAGGGCTTCAGGATTAAACTACATTATGTGTGAAGAAACAGAAGACAGCCAAACCGAGAGTATTGAATTTACTCATGACGTCAATGTCCTACTTGTTTTATGAAGATATGCATTATTCTGGCACATCTTAGTCTGACATTCTCATTGAATATTATTGTAAGTTTGGTCTGACCACCAATTTCAATTGTATATACAAAAAGTATCCAGTCAAGTAAGGATTGAACTGAACAACTCAATAATCCATGTATTGAGATTGTAGCTAGTCTATACTTGTTAAACTTCCTTTTCTCAATTGTGTTTTAAATATACTACCATGGGTTAAATAAATGGCATTAGAAACTAAAAGAGCTTATACTCCATGGAGATGATCAGTAATGTTCTAAGGTTAATGTGATGGGTAGGTTTGTTATGCCAACATGGCCGCAGAGGATTGGTGGGTCTGTTGTGATGACACAGCCAATGAACATGTGGGATGAATTGAAGGGCAGATATAGGAGGGGGTTGGCAAGTCCCGCCCTCTCTCTTGTTTCCAGATCTTCGGACCAGAGAGCTGCCTTGTTCGTCCTGTGCCTCGACCTTCAAGCAACACTACCCGTGGGACACCTAATCGTGGACTGTGTCACTGTGAGTTGAGGATCCTTCAAGCCCTACTTCACACGCTTCTGGGATATACATCTCTTGAGCTGGGGACTCTTGGACTCTGTTATCCGGCTGACTGTTGGTGACAGTTGGTGACTGTTGGAGACTGTTGCTCTGCTGTTTGCTGCCTGTAACCAGATAGCCTGGATTGCTCAACAGAGGACTATTCAGCAGCCCTCAAGAATTGAAGGACTGCCAGTCTTCTAGTTGCCTCACGCAAGTGAGTTGCACCGAGCAATCTGTATTGCTTTGTAGTTAATTTTTTCTCTTTTTATCTTATATATCTTTCTCAATATATAAATATATAAAAAAGCATTACTAGTGTCCTAAATTTTATTTCTCTAAGAGAACCCTGCCTGACACAAGTGGTACCAGGAATGCTTCTAGAGAAATAAGTAGGTAGAACTACCGTCTTCTACTACCCATTCTGTATTACCTTTGCCCTCAGCAATCACTTCAGCTGGTTGTGGCTTTTTGCCTGGTGGGGTGACCCAGACCTTCATTCCTGAGGGGTCTAGGTCATTAGATGCCCTGTCATGATGGGGTTGCTGTAATTTACCATTAAATTTTATCACAGGGCATGGTAGCACTAAGAGTCGGCCTATGGGATCTCTTGGATTCCAGATATATTCCTCTTTACCCCCATTATGTAACACCAGTCCAATTTCTTCTTGATAATCTGGATCAATCACACCACTCAGTACAGTGACACCCTTCCTGATCTGTTGATCCAAAGGCATGAGAAGCCCAAAGTGGCCTGGGGGCATTCTCAGCTGCCATTTCAGTGGAATCTGTGCTGAGTTTCCAGGTGAGAGAGTTCCTTCTTTCGGGACCAGGACCTCCAGTCCCAAAGAACATAGGGTTGCTGGGACAGGAAGCAAAAATGCTGCAAGTGGATCAATAGGAGTATTAGTGAGTGGTGCCACTCCAGTTTCCACCCCTTGGTTCCTGGACCCATGAATCCTAGCTATTGGAGACACAGCACCATATATTGGTCGCTGGTTTAAAGCGTATACAGCTTTCTGGAGCACACTGACCCAGCCTCGCAAGTTGTTGCCACATAGTTTGTGTCACAGTTGTGTCTTTGGGAGCCCATTCCATCGTTCTATCAAGCCAGCTGCTTCAGGATGATGAGGAACATGATATGACCAGTGGATTCCATGTGCATGGGCCCATTACCGCACTGAATTTGCTGTAAAGTGAGTTCCTTGATCTGAAGCAATGCTATGTGGGATGCCATGCTGATGGATGAGGCATTCTGTAAGTCCACGAATGGTGGTTTGGGCAGAAGCATTGTGTGCAGAGAAGGCAAATCCATATCCAAAATATGTGTCTATTCCAGTCAGAACAAAGTGCTGCCCCCTCCAGGATGGGAGTAGTCCTATATAATCAATTGCCACCGAGTTCCTGGTTGATCTCCCCAAGGAATGGTTCCATACCTTGGACTTAACGTCGGTTTTTGCTGCTGGCAAATAGGGCACTCAGCAGTGGCTGTGGTCAAGTCAGCCTTGGTGAGTGGAAGTCCATGTTGCTGTGCCCATGCATAACCTCCATCCCTGCCACCATGTCCACTTTGTTCATGTGCCCATTGGGCAATAACAGGAGTGGCAGAGGAAAGAGGAGGGCCAGTGTCCATAGCGCGTGTCATCCTATCTACTTGATTGTTAAAGCCCTCCTCTTCAGAGTTAACCTTTTGATGAGCATTTACATGATACACAATTACATTTACTTTTTTTGGCCCATTCAGAGAGATCCATCCACATATCTCTTCCCCACACCTCCTTGTCACCAATTCTCCAAACATGTTCCTTCCAAGTCCCTGACCATCCAGCCAAGCCATTAGCCACAGCCCATGAATCAGTGTACAGTCTCACATCTGGCCACTCTTCCTTGTAGGCAAACTGAATGGCCAGGTGCCCTGCTCAGAGTTCTGCCCATTGGGAGGATTTTCCTCCACCACTATCTTTCAGGGAGATCCCAGAAAGGGGCTGTAGCGCTGCTGTGGTCCACTTCCAAGTGGCACCTGTATATCGTGCAGAGCCATCCGTGAACCAAGCATGACTTTTCTGTTCTTTAGTCAAATTATTATAAGGAACTCCCCAGGAGGCCATAGGTGCAGATTTGGAAAGAGAAGGTAATGTGACTGAAGTGGGGACTGTGGGCATTTGGGCCACTTCCTCATGAAGTTTACTTGTACCTTCAGGTCCTGCTCTGGCCCAATCTCGTATATACCGCTTCCATTTAACAATGGAGTGTTGCTGCGCACGTCCAACTTTATGACTCTGTGGGTCAGACAATATCCAGTTCATGATGGGTAGTTCAGGCCTCATGGTGACTTGGTGGCCCAAGGTGAGGCGTTCAGTCTCCACCAAGGCCCAGTAACAGGCCAACAGCTGTTTTTCAAAGGGGGAGTAGTTGTCTGCAGAAGATGGCAGGACTTTACTCCAAAATCCCAATGGTCTACGCTGTGATTCACCAATAGGGGCCTGCCAAAGACTCCACACTGCATCTTTATCAACAACTGACACTTCAAGCACCATTGGGTCAGCTGGATCATATGGTCCCAGTGGCAAAGCAGCTTGCCCGGCAGCCTGAACCCGTTGCAGAGCCTTTTCTTGTTCCAGGCCCCACTCAAAATTGGAGGCCTTTCGTGTCACCTGATAAATAGTTCGAAGTAGAACACCCAAGTGAGGGATATGTTGCCTCCAAAATCCGAAAAGGCCCACTAGGCGTTGTGTCTCCTGCTTCGTTGTTGGGGGAGCCAGATGCAATAGCTTGTCCTTCACTTTAGTGGAAATATCTCGACATGCTCCACACCACTGGACCCCTCGAAATTTTACCGAGGTGGAGGGTGCTTGAATCTTTGTTGGGTTAATTTCCCAACCTCTTGTACGCAGATGCTGTACTAATGAATCTAAAGTCCTTGATACATCCTCCTTAGTGGATTCAATCAGCATAATGTCATCAATATAATGGACTTGTGTGACATTTTGTGGAATAGACAGGCGATTGAGGTCCCTTCAAACTAAATTATGGCACAGGGCAGAAGAGTTGATGTACCTCTGGGGGAGAGTTGTGAAAATGTACTGTTGCCCCTGCCAGCTGAAGGCAAACTGCTTTTGGTGGTCCTTTGAAATCGGTATCGAGAAAAAGGCATTGGCCAGGTCAATAGCTGCATACCAAGTACCAGGAGAAGTATTAATTTGCTCAAGCAACGAGACCACATCTGGAACTGCAGCTGCAATTGGAGTCACTACCTGGTTAAGCTTATGATAATCCACTGTCATTCTCCAAAATTCATCTGTCTTCTTTACAGGCCAAATAGGTGAGTGAAATGGAGATGTGGTAGGAATCACCACCCCTGCATCTTTCAAGTGTTTGATGGTGGCACTGATCTCTGCAATTCCTCCAGGAATGCGGTATTGCTTTTGGTTTACTATTTTCCTTGGCAATGGCAATTCTAAGGGTTTCCATTTGGCCTTTCCCACTATGATAGCCCTTATTCCACATTTCAGGGATCCAATGTGGGGGTTCTGCCAGTTACTAAGTATGACTATTCCAATGATACATTCTGGAACTGGGGAAATAACTACAGATGGGTTCAGGGACCTACCGGACCCACAGCGAGGCATACCTGAGCTAAAACTCCATCAATAACTTGGCTTCCATAAGCCCCCACTCTGACTGGCGGGCCTTCAAAACCCTTTGGGTCCCCTGGAATTAGTGTCAGTTCAGAGCCAGTGTCTAGTAATCCCCGAAAAGTTTGATTATTTCCTTTTCCCCAATGAACAGTCACTCTTGTGAAAGGCCTGAAGTCCCTATGAAGAAGGCTAGAAGAAGGACTAACAGCATAAACCTTCGGTGATGTGGCAGGGTCCTTCTTCCAAGGGACCCGGCCTTCCCCTCATTCAATTGGTTGTGGGTCTGTAAATTGGCTCAGGTCTGGGAATTGGTCGAGTGATTGTGACTGCCTATTCCTCTGTTCACCTGATCCAGCATTCTTCTGCATATATAAGTCACATAAAAATTTAGTAGGTTTCCCAACTATTTCACTCCTAGGGACACCATGACTAAGTAGCCAATGTCATAATTCCACATGAGACAGGCTGCTTTGATTACCACGAAAGCCTTGTGGTCTATTATAACCACGTCCACCCTGTCTCTGTTGATTCACTGCTGACACTTGCCCCTTGTTACCACGGAGTCCAATCAGCCCCATCGTGGGCAAATGTCGGAGTTCACTTAAGGCAGTTCCACAATTAATCCTGGAGATGATTAGTAATGTTCTAAGGTTAGAAAACATAGATATAAGTATAGATATTAAACACTCACTTAATCCTAGCTCCAACCTAAGAACCATTAGTTCTTATGACATAACTGCTTTATATGCACTTTCAGGAAAGAAACATGGAAGAGGGGTACTACAGCAAAATGTGGTGGCTAGAGGGTACCTAGCATCTGGGTTCTTAAAGACCTGTCTTCAAACAAGAAGCCACCTAACATTTACCTAATGAAGCATCAACCAAGTCTACGTGGAAGAAGTACACCAACATGTGTGATCCAAGGATTATAGTAATATAATTCAAATTGGAAGGAGAAAATGGTACTAAGGCTTAAATTTGAAATTCTGGTCCATAGAAGATTATGGATGTCAGTGGAAGACCAAAATAGATTTGGAGGGTCTACACAGAAAATAAGCCTTCAGAGATTACTCTTTGTCCATAGTCAAGGAATAGAAATAGACTGGTTATCAGACAGAGACATGATTATAGTAGAATAAAATGAAAAGCCTGATTTGAGTGGTTAAAATATTAGCATTTGAACTACCTTTTGACATTCTGAGTTTGGTCTGATTTTGAATATTTTCTGGGGTTCTTGTTGTTGTTTCAAACTAGGACTTATTTCTGTTGCATTTTGTTATTGTAGGTAGTCTTCTTGAGTCTCTTTTATGTATTTTTCTGTTTTTTAGTATATGAAACCCAGGGCGGGTGAATTTATGGTGATGATTACTATATTAATGGTTCCTGAGGGGTACAACAGGAGAGGTGGAGGAGTAATGGGGAGCTAATATCCAGAAATACAAGAAAGAAGAAAATGTTTGAAATTGATTGTGGAAGCAATCGTGTAACACTTCTTGATATGAATGTACTATTGAATGGGATGATGTCTGGATTAGGTCCTAAGGGAAAAAAATTTTAAATATGACATTTCGGCACCAAGCAGAGCCAAACTGACCCCCCTCCGTAGAAGTATGTGTGACAAAGAACAAAACTAAACCTACAGGGTGGAGAAAGGGGCCAACCTGCCATGCCCACACAGAAGCAAACCAGGAAGGAAAAAGAGAAAGGGATAGTTGGTCTAGACCCCATATTGTCACTCCAAGCCCAGAGGACAATGTCTTTGCACAGAGCTGCTAAGGCACAGAGAGGACTGCAGGACTGACAACAGCTCATGACATGCTGTCCCCTTACTGCAACAGAGGACAATAATGGGGACACAGAGAGGGAAGAGAGTGGGATCAGAACCCTCCTGCCGTGAGGCAAACCGAGTGAGCATGACAGATGAGCAACTGGAGCAAAACCACACTACAAAACCCCTAAAGAGCCCCCCACATAGACTTTAGGCTAGTGGGGGGAAGCTCCAGAATTCTCCCAGAAGCAGGAGGAGGCTAGTTATCAAGGTCTGTGGGCAGGACTGAAATTATATATGGTCTCTCTCTCTCGCTCTTTTTTCCTTTTCTTTTTATTTTCAGTCTTTTGGTTCTTATTGCTTGGTCTGTGTCATTATTAGTTTTTCTACTTATATAAGACAGTCGTGGGAGGCAAGCTCAGGGAGAAAACCATGGGACTGAGGGCTCCGAAGGGTCTTGGGGAGAGAAGGTGGCTGGGGAAGAGTGTGGTGAGCAAAAAATGCTGCAGACAGGGGACAATGAGGGAATTTACATCCAGAACAAGGAGGATGTAGAGATCCTGTGGATGTTGGAGCAACAGTAATCTAGCTGAGAGGAAGTACTAAGAGGCAGAAGTAGGAGAAACATGATGGTGGGGCAGGAGGAAGGCAAAAGGACATAGAGGCAAAAGGAAGGATCTCGGAAGCAAAGCTATGGATAGAGGTATAAACATAGATGTATATGGATATAGATATATTAATCAAAAATAGAGGAATTGATCTAGGTGCATATATTTATATGGCCATACACTGAGCTAGTGGGTGGATCTCAGGCCTCTGCTCATACCCTCCCTCAAAACAAGAACATTTTATTCTAAAAAACTGGCATTCTGTGATGTGCACCCTCCCAGCACAATTAATTAAGACAAAAATGGGTGCATAAACAAATGTGGTGAAGAAACAGATGATACCTGGTTATTAAACAATAGTGTTTGGGGTCTTAAAGGATTGAAGTTAAATAAGCTGCCATCCAGCAGTGAAGCAACAACCCCTCATGGAAGAAGCACATGGGAGAGTGCAATCATGAGGAGTCATCGGAACCAGGAAATAGGCATCAGAAGACCCATAATAAGGAAATAAACAAACAAAAACATATTGTTGAAAATGAGGGTGGTCAGACCAGAGGCCCAAAGTTCATCTGTAGACAATGGACTACCCCCCAAAGAAGGGTTGCAGGGAAGGGATGAGTCAGCCCAGGCGCACTATAGCACTGATGGAGCACACAATATTTCTCTGGCTCCTTGAGGCATCCTCACCCCCCACTATCATGTCCCCAGTGCTGCTTCTCACTTTGGGCTAGACCAGACCATGTACACAGGTCTAGAGAAGAGACAAAAGTTCACACACAGAATCCAGGAAGAGGAATGGGAATAGCAATACCAGAAGGGGGAGGAAGGGAGGAAGGAGGAACCGATTGCAATGATCTACACATAACCACATACACCCCTCCAGGGGGAAGAAGAACAGAAACCATGGGAGAAGTGAGACTGCAGGTGGTATGAGATCTGAAAACAATAATTATTTTTAATCTATCAAGGGGTCATGAGGGTGGAGTGGGAAACTGATACCAAGGACTCAATAGAAAGTAAATGTCTAGAAAAGAGTGATGGCAACATATATGCAAATATGTCTGATACAACTGATGTGTGGATTGTAATAAAAGTTTAAAGAGCCCCCAATAAAATTATCTTTCAATAAAGTAAATAAAAATAAAAAGTGTACCATTTGTGTTGCTCAAAAGACTTCATCCAAAAGAGTTCAAAGAGAACCCATAAATTAGAGGAAAAAATATTTTGGCAATGATGCATCAGATGAAGGATTAATATCCAAAATCTACAGAAAACTGTAGGTCTTCAACAAGAAAAAGATAAATAATCCAATTGACAAATGGACAGAAGACATTTTTAGACAGGTAACCAAGGATCACCTCCAGGTGGCCAACAAGCTTATCAAGAGATGCTTGTATTCACTATCCATTTGAGAGAAGCAAATCTAATCAAAGATGAGATACCACCTCACATTAACACCAGTAGCAAAGTTAAAAATAAAAATAAAAGACAGAAAGTAACAATTCCTGGTAAGGAGTGAAGAGATTAGGATCCTCATACCCTGTTGGTAGGAATATTAAACTGTGGAGCGCAGGATGATGCTTCCTCAAACAAGTGGTGTACACCCTAACTAAAAAAGGAACAAAAGACAACCAGATAGATAGGCAACCATGTTTATTGCAGCATTATTCACAATAGCAAAAAGAGGGGATCCCAGGAGCCTTTTGGTGAAGGAATGGCTAAATAGATTTGGGTATATGCAATCAATGGAATAGTATGCACCTCTGAAGAAGACTGCTGAAACCATCAATCACCTCATGGATGGATGGATTTGGAGGATAGAGTGCTGAGTGAAGTCATTCAAGCACATGAAGACAAATGCATGAGATGACTGGTTTAAAAAATCAAGAAAAAAGATTCATATCAAAAGAAATATACTTTGATGATTCAAGGAAGGTAGGGGCATAGAGGAAAGGGAGATGGAAGCAAAAATAAATAAAAATAAAATGCAGAAACACCCAAACTCCAATTTGCAAAACTGGGACTCAGGAAAAGCTGTTCTTAAAGTTACATGGCTAAGATCCAAATCTGGGGCCAATTCTTCTTAAAACGTCCCTATCTCACCATAGTTTTAGAGCAGTGACTCTCAACCTTCCTAATGGTTTAACGCTTTAATACAGTTCCTCATGTTGTGATGACCTCCCCCACCCCCAACCATAAAGTTATTTTAGTTGCTATTTTATAACTGCAATTTTGCTACTGTTACGAATCGGGTGACCCCTGTGAAAGGGTTTGACCCCCAGGTTGAGAACCTCTGTTTTAAAGATACTAATCCAATCCAAGGAACAGAGGCAAGGAATTTTGCAGAAAGGGCAAGCTGTTGTGATTCCGGGAGAATGAAAAAAACTTTATTAGCACTTCTGTAGAATCAGAAAACAAAGTCCTAGACAGGCTTTATGGCTGCCAGCCCAGAAACTTCACTGTAAATCATTTGGAAAATTGTGTTTGTCAACAGAACATTAAAATGCCTTTAATGGTAGTTGCTTAAATGCAGACTCTTGTTTTCACCACAGCCTCTGTTCTTGTGGAGAAATTCTGAAATTTGTCATTATTATGCTGTCTTAGAAGTGGTCTTAGGCAGTTGTTGTATGAAACAAAAACCAAAATACAACAATAAACTTCCGAATGAGATGCCGGCTTTCGTATAGGAGGGAGGCAGTAGGGAAACCACAGTGGGAGGAGAAGAGCAGCAGATTTGTCAGGTCTCCAAAGACAGACCTTGTCTGGTGCCAGAAGTAGCTCGGCTGTGAGATGAGTCTCTGTTTTCCTGAGCCCATCAGTGGGCTCTTAAAATGAGGAACAGCAACACCCTCAGCGGCAAAGTCTGCTTTGAAATTTATAGCTGAAAATTATTCAGGCCACTCTACTGAGGTGAAAAACCTGTGATAATGTTGCTGATAGGAAAAGTCCCACAGGAGTTAGGAGGATTATTAAACCATCTGAGTTTTAAAATTATTTATTTAGATTAGATTTGGGGTGGGGCTTAGTTTATGTTCTTATACTTTCAATATAAGTTAATTAATCTCTGCTTCTGTGCCTGGATTTCAGTACAATATAGAGGAAGTGAGAGAGGATAGAGATGGATCACAGAAGATAGAGAGATTTTATATAGTATATATATATATATATATATATATATATATATATATATATATATATATATCGAGAGAGAGAGAGAACAGACAATCGTGATGATTATGTCATTAGGTGCCATCACATCAGGTCTGAATCACAGGGACTCTATGCACAACAGAAGTAAACACTACCTAGTCTTGAGTCCTCCTCACAATTGTCCCCATGCTTCACTCCATTGTTGCGGCCACTGTATCCATCCATCCATCCATCTTACTGAGCACCTTTCATTACTTTTGCTGCCCCTCCACTTTGTCAAGCATGACATCCTTCCTGAGGGATGGGTCTCTCCTGATAACATATCTAAAGTATATGCGATGAAGTCTTGCCATCCTTACAACTACGGAGCATATTAGCATACTTCTTACAAGAACGCTTTGTTGGTTCTTTTAGCAGTCCATAGTACTTTCATTATTCTTTGATAACACCAAAATGCTAATGCATCGATTCATCTTTGGTCTTCCTTAGTCGATATCCAACTTTCGCATACACGTAAGCCAATTGAAAACATCACGGCTTCGGTCAGGCACACCTTGTTCCTCAAATAATATCCTGGCTTGTCACCACTGTCAAGAGGTCTTATGCGGCAGATTTACCCAGTGCAATGTCTTGGATATCGTGACTGCTGCTTCCATGAGCATTCATGGTGGAACTAAACAGGACAAAATCCTTGACAACTTCATTCTTTTCTGTTTACCATGATGTTACCTATTGATGCATCACTGTGGATTTCTTTTCTTTACAGAGTTGTGTTCCATAGTGAGAGCTACAATCTTTGATCTTCATCAGCAAGAGCTTTAAGTCTTGCTTACCTTCAACAAAAAAGGTTGCATCATTTGCATATCTCTGATTGTTAATAAGACTTCCTCTAAATTTGCTGCCCCATTCTTCTTGAGAGTTAGGAGAGCAATGGAGAGCTGCTGCGGAGTGGACTCTGGTTCACATCAGTATTATCTACAGCAGAACAAAAGAATGCCTGGTCCTAACACATAACATAGTGCAAAGAAGTTGGAAAGAAGTCCCATTTTCAGAATATACTTCCAGTGAGCCATTGAATCATTCATTTAAACTTCTGAACCTATGTCCTAACTATAAGGTAAGGATAAACATACTTCACAATCTTGCTATGCAGAATCCCCAAGGAAACCTGTCTGGCACTAAGCAAATGTCAGTTTCCTTTCTTGGTCTACATAGACCCCAGCTTACCTTAGTTACCATAGTAAGTGCCATAGATAGTAACTACCAATTTAATTACAATTTCTGCTCACTTCTAAGTCTATTATTTCACTCTAATGAGACAAATTGTCTTAATTTCCTCCCATGTTAAATATCACTTCCTTGGAAAATGTTACTGCAATCCCATACTCTTTATCATGTTTCTACTCACCTTTCAGAACTATAAGACAAACACATCTACCACATGTAAATATCAACAAAATACATATGGACCATATCTTTTATTTTACTTCTATTCTCTAAGACCTGTTCTTGAGTACCTATTTGTGTAGGTAATTGTTTCTTAACTTGTATCAAATGGAAAGCACAAAACAGGCTGAAGTTCGCTTGTGTATCATTTATTTTCAGTGAATGTTTCCCTGCTCTGCAGAAGAGGGAAAGTTGAGATTGGATCAATCTCCTCCTTTGTGGGCCCAGAATTCCCTAAGAAGAAATTCCAATGATTTTTATATGTCTTATTTTTACTCAATTATGGTGATTATTATGAAGTTTCTTGTGGTTTTGTTCTAGGTAAAATTCAGGCTGTAGACAGTTTTCTGCTTATATTTTCTGGGCCACACACAAAAAAGGTGAGATTATAAAGTCAATGCCTTTAATGACGTGATATGAGTTTTTTTTAAGCAAGGTGCTATAATTTTTCTTCCAGTCTTCTTCAAATTCATACCGAGACAAAAATATACCATATTTTAATTTTTTATGGGTAAATGTTTTATTAGGAGTTAAATGAGAGCTTAGTGGTAAGGTAATGTAACCAGAGTACATTCCCAAGAAGTGAATTACATTTATCAATCAAATGAAAAGTGTGTGTGTAAGTACTAGAAGACATGTCAATCTGTGTGATTCTTTGCTTTCAGTCAATGGAAGGTAAATCTGGTTTAACTATGTTTGAATACATTTTGTCAGCTTTGTTCTTCTGACTTATTCTTGAATATAAACCTGGTACCTTGATTTCCTAGTCCTGGGCTAAAGACTTAACCTGTACTCTTCTGCCACATTCTGATTTCACTATCTTCTAGACTGAATCACATTTCTTATGTTTACTCAAAAGGCCTTATTTCTCAGCACTTGAATTAGTGGTGTATATACTTCATGGCAATATTTATTTAGGGTGGATATGTTAAGTAGTTTTTTCAGTTTTTTTTTTCTGGGAGAAAGAGGGATGTACCATATATACTCATGTATAAACAGAGTTTTTCAGCAATTTTCAATGCAGTTCTGTAGTAAAACTGGGTGTCTTGGCTGATATTCGGGTTGACTTATACTCAAATATATTCAGTAATTTCCTGATGTTAGAAAAAGTTGCTTCTAAGTGATAGACCTACAAAGTTGCCCGTCCATCTGAGACTCTGCTAAGCGTGATTGCAAGTCTCACGTTGGACTTCCCTAAGTAGCTGCAGAGACAAGTTGTCTAGCGAACAGCCACAAGCCCACAGAGAATGTGTGTTTACCCAAACCTTTTCCATGGCTTATGTCTGAAAATTGGTTCAACCACATTGGAATCTGGTTAGACTCTTGAAATTATGTTCCTTCGCTGGCACAACATTGTTTATAGAAGTCAGAAACGAGTTAGGAGTGCAGAAAATGAGGGAAGAAGAGTAGAATAGAAGTCAGACCCTAGACCTCTGTCAGCCCTACCTGAAATCTACCTTTTCTCAGGCATGGGTCCAACTATCCTTTTTTGTTAGATGTAACAAAGCTTAAAGCAGAACTTGAAAATTATTTTTCACAAAGAAAATTAATTTTTAAGTTCCCATTGAACTTACTTGGCATGTAAGGAAATGTGAAAACTTCCTTCAAGTTTGACCTATTAAAGTACACATATTCCACTCTGACACTTAAGGAGACAGTTGTGTAGCATAAGTTAGATTGCATACATCTGTGATTTGCATCCATAAACTAATTGCCAGTGCTATGATGGAATGTATGTGTCTTTATGAATTTTCCAATGATTATAACTGAACTTTTTAAGTTAAAGAAGGGATAATTAATACTCAGGCTCCATTTGACAACACATCGTTTTTCTTGTGAAGATTAAACGACAGTTAATAATAGAACAAGTGTGCTATAGTGGAAAGCTAGCAAAGAACTTGCTAGGCAATGACGAACTTGCCTTTCTAGTTCTAGCATTCAGTTGCTGAAAGCAGATCATTGCCACAAAGAAGTATTTACCAATTTTAAAAGGTCTTGGCCCATCATAGCTAGTGTTAGATTTGGAATATAGCTTTTGTTGCCAAGGTGACAAACACTTATAAATATAACACATCTTCTAATGTGCTTTTAACTTGGTATTTTTATGGCTGTTAAATCAGATACCATTAGCAAATATATTAGGTAATTTAGCTGAAAGACCATTTTCCTCTAACACTTTTTGTTACATTTCCCCAGGTATTTTCAGTAAATGTCTGTTGTGACATTCTACTCCTGCTAGGCTTCCAACGTAAGGGGATACATAAAGTACATCTGGTAAAGATTAACATACATTACCTTGCCTTTTTTTGTATTGATCACTGAAAAAACATATAAAAGAGTGTTAAATTTGTAGTCTCCTTGAAGAGCAATCATTGTTCCTATTGTTATTTTGGGGTCTACACACCCTCCCCAAAATAATAGACTGGCTTTATGATTCAATACAAAGAAAAAGGGTTTGGGGGACAGCATAATAACTATATATTAACACTTTCCTAAACTTCCACACCTAAATGCATATATATATACATATATATGATGAAAACAATTACAATAGACCATCTGGTGCTCTAGTATTTCTGAAAATGCAAGTTTATTGCTCCAAACAATAAACCTAAGAGACCATTAGCTTTACACGTATAGCCATATTTTTAAAAGAAATTTTGTGAGGTGGACATACTTGTCACAGCAAGGAACAAAATCAGATGACCCTTATTGAGTGCAAGTCCCAATTTGCATTTACCATTTCATATGAAACCCTTCTTAGACAATTGTTCCTTCACTTATTCACACTTTCTCTTTTTCTTTTAATCAACTTACAGACATTTGAGGGAGGCTCATTATGCTCTCCGTGCTGGCTGGCGAGAGAGCAATCGTCCCTGCCCTCAATAAGAAGACAGCCTCTGGGAACCTGTTCCAATAATCCCACTACCACTGTGTCGTTGCTGACTCTTACTGGCCTCACATAGCATCGCTTCTTGGCTGCCATCTTTAAGCAAAAGCAAACTTCCTGACCTTCCTTCATGGGCCCCACTGGACAGGTCTGAACTGTACCCCCCAGAGATCTTTAAGAGGAAGCACCCAATGCCAGCAAGCCAATTCCAGCTCACCACGACCCTGCAGGACAGCCTTCTAGCGGTCCCATATGGCTTTCGAGGTTGCCATCTTTATGGAGGGATTCCTGGTGGCACAGTGAGTGAAGCATCAGGCTGCTTACCAAAAGGGGAGGGGGTTGAACTCTTCAGTCACACAGAAAGAGATCGTTTGCCTCTGAAAGACTGCCCGCCTGGAAGACCCTGTGAAACCGTTCCATGGCATCCTAGCAGCGTCATGAGTTGGAATCTGCTTCACAGCAAGGGTTGATCTTTACTGAAGTCACGTCTTCCTCCCTGAGAGTGGCAGGTGGGCTCAAGTCACTGACCGCCCTGGTACAGTGGAGCACATCCTCATGGCAGGTCGGCGAATAGAGGAAGTCTTAGAAGGCGTCGTGAAGCATGAAGGTAGTACGATGAGACACTCTTCATGAGCATGCCTCATTGCAGATTGTTTTTGTTGTTGTGTTTTCAAATCAAGATGGAAAAGAAGAATACATAGTTCATCAGTCGGATGCTTGACAGCTAATATTTTATATACTAAGTCCTGATTAACTCTTCTCCCACAGTGCAGTGCTGTGTGCCTTCCCCTGCCTCAGTTTCTCCCCAGGCAATGTAAATCACTGTCCTTGCTATCCATCCAGCTCAGGCTTTGATGAAAGGGATAATGGGATACAGGTGGTATGCTGACACAAATTCTTCGGAAAAGAAAGACGCTATGTAAACACACAGCATCCTTATTATTCTAAGCAGTAGCATTTGGGATAATTATCGTATAATGCTGCACCTTTGTGTGTGTGTGTGGTTTGTTTCTTTCGAGAAAGGCAAGTGCTAATGTGGAGTTTTGCTAATAACTTTGGAAGCAACTTTAATCCAGCAGACAAAACACAGTAATCTTTAGAGTCAGTTAATTCCTTTTATATGTGAGTAGATTTCTCTCTCTACCAAGGTCTTAGGCAATTTCACCACAACTATGAAAAGCAGTGCCCAGCAAGCCCAGGTCACTCAGGGTCTATCTGAAAGACACTACGTGGACCAGGCCAGCACACAGTGTGTGCTGTGTGTGTGTGTGTGTGTGTGTGTGTGTGTGTGTGTGTGTTGATCCCAGCCTGGGGCTTCCCAGAAAGCTGGGAACGAGCTGAAACTGGCTAGCATACCTGAGGCAGCTGTTACACAGTGGCGCCTGAATTCTTCTCTCACACTCTCAGCGGCCTGCTCCCCTCCTCCCCCTCCTCCTCCTCTGCCTCCTCCTGCTCCTGCTCCCCCTCCTATTCATAGCCTGTCTCACTGCCTCTCCCTCCCAGTGCCTGGGTGGGAGATTTCTATGAACTGAGACTCTCTGGCCTAGTCCTGAGGCTGGAAGTCTGCTGCTGTCTCATTGGCGCCTGCCATTTCAAAGAATAAGGACCCGAACATGTTGTCTATGTTATCTTTCCTTTCCTCATGCTTCTTCTTCTTCTCTTTCCCCTCCCACATCCACTCCTACTTCCCTAGTTCTCATTTTTATTTTTCCCCCCTTTGCTGGAGATTAGCCATGAATGAATTGCCATGGCAACCGAAGAAAGTGACAGTTCAAGGCGGCACTGCTCCTGGGGCCTGAAACTTGCTTTAGGCTCTATCAACAAGACATTGTCTATGGGTTTGACCCGAGGTTCCTCCAGGCCAGCAGCCCCTCAGAAATAGAAGAGGACCCATGCCCTCCCCCTCCTCCAGCTCCCTCCAGGAGATGCCAAAATGCTGGGAGGCTGCTGGAGACAGGTCTGCAAGGATTTAAGAGTTTCTACAGCATGCATACCTGGCAGGGCAGATACCATGATCACGAAGGTGGTTTTCCCAGGGAGTCGCTTATTCATTGCACTTGGGATATGCTGACCCCTGCGATTTCCCCAAATGTGGGCCACTCGACTGCATAATTTATGATCGAAGGGGACTGCATTCACGGTCCTTCCTGTCATAAAAAGAGGAGTTTCTACAGCAAGGTCCCTAACTTCTCAGCTGCGTCTGACCTTTTATGATTCATAGCGGTTATCGGTGGTGTGCCACTGGAAAAGCCAAGCAGCTCCTGCAGTATTGTGGTGAAGGGAGAGGTGCGTGGTTCGAACTCACCAGTGCTAGTCTATTTCCATCAAGATTACAGCCTCGGGAACCCTGCGGGCAGGTCTAGCTCTGTCCACCTCTCTGGTTGCCTTGAGTCCGAATCCACCAGCAGCACTGGGGTTAGCTGTAGTTTACTAGAGGTGACTAGGGGGACTTTTCCTAGGGCCAATGTCAGTGCCAAACCAGCCTGGGAAAGACAGGGGAACACTAGACCCCCCGGCGGCCCCCAGTGCCCTTGACAAGGGTATAAGGTATGGTGTCGCCAATAATAGTAATCCAATGAGATGGGCTCTGGTTACATTTGATGGACTCGGGGCCATTGACAGAAAAGAGCAATTACTTATAGTCATATTTTTTTGTAATTTGACAAAGATCCCAATCATAGTGGATTAGGTATATTTAATATCTCAATTAATAAGCCTTCTACAATAGTAACATGTCAACTTTGGTTCAAGAGACCCACTCCAGTTGATAGTCATCCAGGAAACGTCTTTCATGCCCACATATTAAATTTAATCTGCCACCCTGTTTTATAAGACTTTGTATTCATCTGCTGAAGAAAAGATGCTTATTTTATCATTCCAATTTAACAGCTTACTTAGCAAAGTTGATAGGTAGGAGTTTAGGAGATATTCATTGAATGCCTATTTTGTATATTTACAAAAGAGGTAGATTTAAGGGAGTTACCCCAAAGCAATATGGCTTTTTGTCCCACTGTGATCCTATTGGTCTTCTTTTCATTCAGCAGATTTATCTGTCATGAAGAATTTAAGTTTCATATTTTCTTCTGTCAGTTGTGAAAAGGCCTGTCAGCTGGGGCTTACACTAGAGTTTGCCAAAAGGCCTATAGCACACATTGACAATACAATCTTATATTTGTGTTCCCAGTCGCCAGATAATCCCCCACTTTCCTCTTCTCCAGCCCAGTTATGATCAGGCTTAAGTTGCATATTCCGTTTTTAGCCAGATTTTGCTGATAAATGCTATCAGCAAGACCGTAATGAAATACAGCAGGGTAAGCTCTTATTACCAGTGTAGAACATGCCTTGGGAGTTTTGTGTGTTATGTAGAGACAGTAGTTGTATAAGAGCATTTAATTCAATGAAACAAAATAAAGGAATGCTAATGGTATTGGCTTTTATCTGCTGAATGTTCCAAGGTCCTTTATTCATGCACCTGAAAACACAGACCTTTGATTAAGATGTGTCAGAGATACCAGACCATTTCCCAATGTGTTTCCTGTGGGGAGGTAATTTTGAGAGCAAGCTATGCAGTCTTATCATTATTTATTGATACCCTCAAACACAAGACACTTTGCTTCTGTTATTTTATTTTTCTTGCCCTGCAGTCACAAATGTGCTACTCTAAGGAAGACTTACATGTTTCCCATCTGAGTGCATTCTCCGTAGATGGGAATCCCATAAATAGTCAGAGGTGTGCAAGCCATTCTTTCATAAGCTTCTAGGTCTGTGGCATAATAATATATATATTTAAATCCCCTTATCTCAGCCAAGGTGAGGGAAGGGTTAATCATCATTCCTAGAATGGGAAAAAGGCTTGCAGTCTGAGACCAAAATAACATCACAATGAAATGTGAAATTGCTTCTAGGGCTAAATTGCTTCATTTGAAAATTGTAGCGATACAGAGAACAATTATGTTACTTAAACTTTCACAATTTTGTTTTTACAAATCAGTTATAAAACTATCGTGTGGTCTAACTAAAAGCAATCATTTAATAAGGGCATTGGTAATTGTTCAGCATAATCAATTACCCTTCAATCAAGTTTTTCTCTGCAACTGTATTTTTGTTAGCATCTGAGCTTTTCCAAAAAGCCAAACAGAAACATTGATTTTTCAGAAAAATTCTTTTACCCTTCTGATTGCCAAGCATTTTCCCCTGTTTCAAATTGAGTCTCAGAATTTCTTCTCTCCTCTCTCTCTCTCTCTCTCTCTCTCTCTCTCTCTCTCTCTTTTCTTGCCTTAGAAACCAAATCTTTACTCCATGTAGAAGAAGGGAAAGCAGGTTGGTAAGTCATAGGGGAGGGACTGGTAGTGCAGGACAGTTGTCTGGGGTGTTCTCCCCTTCGAGGTGGAGCACAGAGTGGTGGGTGTGAGTTCCTTAGCAGGAGCCACTGCAGTGGTACCACACGTAAAAGAATATGACTCTGATTTTCTAAGAAGGAGAAGGCATTAATTAAGGTCTAGGTCTGAGTGCATGTAGACCTCCCAGAGACTATAGGATTTAAGTTACTGGGTTGTGTAATCTGTGGGCTATGTGGACTTGCTAGGTGCTTGTTTTCCTTCCAGATTTCAACGTAAGTCTCTGCTAAGCCCTTATGCCCCTAGTTTTCTGGGTGCATCCTGAACACCATACTCACAGACATGGTCAAGAGGCCTGCACAGAGTCAGGTGCTCAGCCTCCCTTCACGTACCCCTCAACTCATCTTTTATTTCTTCTGTAGCCACATTCCCTCTTACCCTAGTTCCTCTTTGGCATTCCGTCTTTCTCCTGTCCCACCACTTCGGGGACGCTTGCCACCCTCTTTCTCTCCTGGCTATGCTTCCTACCACAAAAGCATACCCTTCGACTTAAATGTTTGTCTTCACTTCTGATCACTCCTCCTGAGAATGGCTGTGCCCTCGTCCAGTGCCCACAGGATGACTCACTGAAGCCACATCAATGCAGCTGAATGCGAGCCCAGCAAAGGTTTTACGGTGCCGGAGACAATGATCTCTTTGTCTGGGGACCTGAATTTGACAATTACACTCCCCCATGTAAAAGCATTCCAGAACTTTCTAAGGGCACAGGCCTCAGAGATCCTGGAGTTCCTAGCACACCTCACTGCCCTCACCTTGGGCTTTTCAGACATATTGGTCTTCTCTCTAAGGAAAAGTGACCATACATCCCACTTTTTAACAATTTAGCAACATCCCGTGGCATTTTAAAATTAAAATAAATTTATTACAATATGATTTTTGCATTCTATGAACATTTTTGTTGCTCCATATAGACCAAATTTTTAATCAAGGACCACCCTCCACCCCCAGGCCCTGGTCAATGGTGTCCTGCTTAAAATCTGGTCACTCTACTCTAAGGCAGCTGCTTTCTTTCCAAGCCCAAGGTCTTTGTGCCTGCAGTTCCCTGAATTTGTGCTATTTTCCCACACTCAACATAACTTCTCTGTCTCTCGGGTGGTGGCCCTGGAGTCAGCTCCAGTGATGGTCACTGCATGTAGAACAGAACAAGGCGTGGCCTGGCCCTGCTCCTTCTTCATGATGATTGCTCTGTTTGAGCCCATTGTGCTGATTATTGTGACAATTCAACTGAGGGAGGATTTTTCTCTTTTTTGCTGACCCTCGATTCTATTAACCACGATGTCATTTCCTGATGCTGTGTCCAGCGTAAGAGAGCTGAACTCTTACTCTCCTTACTCTTATGGGCTATCCCAGGATATTTCTTCTAAGACTGATCTTTTGATTCTTCCAAGTTCATGGCATACCTAACATTCGTGACTCAGACCCTAGTTTAAACGAATCCACTCCTCTGTCTTCCTTTTTGCTGTTCAATTTTCCTATGTCTGTTCTGGGTACACTGTTAATGATCGCTCCTTCCCATTCCAAGCCAGCCACCACTTTTTCAGGAAAATCTATACACAGGCCCTTCGTGATCGTCCCATTCTAGGGTCTTACAGTGTGCTTTTTCTTTTAGACACTTGATTCCATTTGTAGTGTTATCTTTATCTTGGCGTTTGACTAGGTGATTGGCATCCCTTCCAATGGTCCCTCCTGGAGACCAGGGACTTGGCTTTTCCTGTGACCCTCAGCCCCACCCTCAGCAGGCACTCACACTGTTTCTGGGGAATAAATGAACTCTTGGAGATCTAGGAAAGTTTTGTATTCAAAAATAAGGAAAGCACCCTGGAGAGAAGTTTATGTGCTCAAAGAGAAACATCCAATGAAAAATTGAAAACAGCTCGGCCACCAATGGAAGAGCAGATAAATAAATCGCGCTATGCTCATAAAATGCAATGCTACATCGTGGTTAAAATTAATGAATCAGTGCCATGTGTGTGCACATGGCTAAGTCATCAGAACACATACACAAAAATGGCTATCATAAAAATATACTTGCGTTAAATGTGCTCATAAGCCATATAGGTGGAAACCAGAAGCAATAACAATGATAACACATGGCAGTAAGAAGAGTGGGGATGAAACATAGGAAGTGAGGGAAGATGAAGCCTTCCAAGTTGTTTCCTTCTTTCCCAGGTCCTTCTCTCGCCAGATTGCTGCAAGAGGAATGAAAGGGATCCCTGCCCTTTTTTTGGCCACAGCTCTACTGTTTACTTTCTGGGGCAGCCCTTCATTGCACTTGGGAACAACTACATCTCCAAAGGGTAAAGATTAGAGAATCATTTATAAAAGGGGGCGGGAGAGAGGAATCGAAGAAAATAAAATAGGAAATAATAACAATAAGGAAGAAAATAAATAATAAAAAACATGAAAACCTTGCATCTGCCTTTTGAGATATACTATGAGATGAAATTTGAAAAAGAAGAAAGAGGGGGGAGGAGGAGAAGAAGACATAGAAGGTGTGTCTAATGCATTCAGGCTTTACTCAATGTGTAAGATGCCTCTGTGTACATGTGGGTGTGTCTAACTAGAAATTCTTACAAGTCACTCCTTCTCAGAATATTTCCTTGCTCATTTAGCTACAATGTCATTAAACCCACTCTATTTATTGACTTTAGTTTTCAACATAGATTTTATTCCTATTAAAATAGTAGATTGTAGCATCACAGAAAGGCTTTCTTTTTATTTTTAAAACTCATGTGAGGAAATGGAGGCTCACAGGAATGAGGTAAATGTCCAAGCTCGCCAGCCAGCACTTACACAGCAAGCACCCTGGGCAACAGAGTCCAGCAGCCCTCACGCTGCCCATTGTCCTCTCTGACACTCCATAGGGCAGTGCTGTCCCTATGGGGACTGTCATTTTAAATCTCAACTGATTATTGATGCTATTGTTAGAATTTGTCTGAGTAGGTTGTCATCTAACTGGCAGCTGAGGGGAAAAACAAGGAGAAAATACAATAAGGAATCATGGTGGTTGCTTCCTTCAAGAAGACATACTTGGGTGGGAATTCTAGGAACCCAGAAAGTATAATGACAATACCCAGTGCTTGAAGAGATGAAGGAGAAAGAGGTGGAAAGGACAAGGAAATGGTCCATCGTCTAGAGACCCATGCTGTTCAATAGGACGTTCTGTCATGGTACAAATGGTCACTATTGCTGCTGGCCAGTGTGGGAACCAGTAGTCACTAAGTACAAGTAGCTCATAAGCACTTACATGTGGCTGGCAGAACTTTGATTTTATTTTAATTAATTTATATAAGGGGTTCTGATGGAACTGTGAGTGCTGGGTTGCTAGCAACAACAAAACAACAACAACAACAAAAAACAAGTTCAAAATCACCAGCTGCTCTGAGGGAAAAAGACAAGGTGAAGATTTAGTTCTCAGAAACTCTATGGAGGGCTGCTCTGAGTGGGAATCAACTCTCTGGCCATGAGTAATTTACATTTCAATGGATGCATGTGACTACAGGCTACCATCTTACACAGCACAGGTCTAGACCTTCTATTATTGGTGATTTCATCGAAAGTGCTGGTATTTCAGCTTTTTCTAGCTCAATTTTTAGAAATTTAAACCCTAGCCACTCTTTCCTGCAGCGTTGGCTAGCATGCAGACTGCAGCTTCTGTTTGCCAGACTCTTATGAGGCAACAGGGATTAAAAGGACCAAGGTAGGAGTGTCACCTGGGAGACAGCCAATGTAGTGAAATGTTGTGTGGTGAAAGATGTTCAAATCCTGCAAACCAGCCCTACCAGACCTCAGAAAGACCCTTCTCTGTGCCCCTCGAGATGTGGACATGAAAATCTCTAATGATTAAAGAAAGAATAGATAAAGCTGACTATTCTGGTACAATATTATGCAGCAAAAGTTAATGGATTAGTACCAATGAAGTTATGTGGCTAAATCCCCACTTTGTAAGAACAAGAAGTGAACATTTAATTGTGAATGGATGCACAGTGGATAACATTTAAAAAAATACTTTTAAAAGCTTACAGTTATTGTTTACAGACACAAGCATATATTATAACATAAAAACATGTAGGCAGAGAGACAGCATATAGGATTTCTGGTGAGAGAGGGGATGGGAGAAAATACACAGAAGTCATCAATCTCTGAAATGTGTTGAAGAGAAGCAAGGCTGAGCCCCAGTGGCACAGTGGTTGTATGCGGGACTGTGGCCCATGTGGTTGATGGTTCAAATCCAGCAGCAGCTCTCCAGGAGCAAGACTGGGCTTCCTTCTCCCACCAGAGCAGTGATGTGGAAAAAAAAAAAGTCTGAAGCAAGTATGGGAACATGTTAATATCTGGAAATGCCCCAAAGTTGTACATTGGTGATCACTATATTATTCTTTATATAAATTAAAACAAGTATAAGTAATGCTGGAGAGGATATGGAGAGACTGAAACACTTATTGTTTGTGTGACAGTAGAATTATACAAACACTATGGGGATTAGTATGACACTACTTAAACAAATGTAAATACAATTATCTTGTGATCAAGCAACTACTGTATTGGGTATGCATACCCTAAATAAATGAATAGTACAGCAAGTAGAGGTATCTGCACACCTGTATTTATGATAACAATTTCCATAATAGCAAAAAACACAGAAACAACCCCAACTCTGATTATAGAGGAATGGATAAATAAACTCTGGTACATTCCTGCAATGGAATATTATGCATCAAGTAAAAACAATGACAACTCTCTTTTTTATATAAATAACTTTACGGAGGGCTCTTACAGCTCTTATAACCATTCATACATCAATTATGTTAAGTACATTTGTACGTATGTTGTCATCTTCATTTTCTAAACATTTTCTTTCTATTTGAGGTCTTGATGTCAGATTCTCTTTTTTTCCCCTCCCTCCCTCCTCCACTCTTCCATCCACATGACCCCTTGATAAATTATAAATTATTATTATTTTCATATCTCACATCATTTGCTGTTGTCCTTCACCCATGTTTCTATTGTTGATCCTTCTAGAGGGGAAGATTATATGTCAATCATTGTGATCAATTCCCCCTTTCTCCCCCTTCTCCCCTCACCTTCCTGCTACCTTCATGGCATCACCACTCCCATTACTGTTCCTGTGTGGTTTATCTGTCCCGGATTCCATGGATCAAGAGCTCTTAGCTGTACCAATATACTTGTTTCAGTCTAGTCAGATTTGTAAGGTAGAACAGGAGTCATGATAGTGGGGATGGAGACAAGAAAGCATTAAAAAACTAGGGAAATGTGTGTTTTGTGGTTTTTTTCTGCACCCTGGCTGACTGTTTCCTTCCTTGTTACACATTTGCAAGGGGATTCACAATTGTCAACAGATAGGCTTTGGGACTCTACTGTGTCCCCCTCATTTGCATTCATATGTTTGTTGTTTTGGGTCTTCTGATGTCTGATAATGGATCCTGTCAATACCTCATTGTCATACAGACTGATGTGCTTCTTCCATGTGGCTTTTGTTGCATCCCTGCTAGATGGTTGCTTGTTTAACTTCAAGCCATTAAGACCCCACATGCTATATCTTCTAATAGCCAGGCACCCTCAGCTTTCTTTACTACATTTGCTTATGCACCTATTTTATATATGCAATCCTGTCATGAAGGTGAGCATCACAGAATGCCAGGTTATTAGAACAAAGTATTCTTGCATTAAGGGAGGACTTGAATAGAGGCCCAATGAATGTCAACTCTAGAGAACATTATGCCTAGAAAACTTTGTCATCCCTATAAAGATAAATATATAATGGCACTAAAATTATAAGGAAAAATGAAGAAAAGTGGTGTCTACATCAAAAAGATCAGACTTTGAAGACTACGAGGAACCTGGCAGCAGCAAAAGGGATAGAGGAGGTATAGGAAATTTTATAGAGTAGGAAGGAAGGATAGGAGGGGAAGAAAAGAGTGATAACCACATTTATGGGTGTGGGTGTTAATGGGATATTAATATTTAGTTCATTTAATGATATGGACTGTGCAACTATATAGAAGATGCTACTTTAAATAAAATTAAAGCAGTCAGGAAAGAGAGAATGATTAAATAGATAAAAAATAAAATCATGAAAACTCATAGTCTTAACATACCCTCCATATTCCTTATCCCTTGGGTCTAAATATTGATCTGAATTGCTGAAAAAGAGAGTAAAGGTCAAAACTGACGCTGACTTGGAGACTTTGATGACACTTAAAGATCAGACTTTGAAGGCTATGAGGAACCTGGTCATTCACAAGCAATATAAAGGAAAAGAAATGACTCTGCTCCTGGAAAACACCACTCAGAACAGTGGGTCATCACAAGCACAAGGTGGCTTCCAAACGTTTGTGCAGATGTGGAGTTAAGAGGTAATGGAACGTGAAAGCCCCTAACTGTTGCTGCTCTTAAGGGCCCAGGTGGCATTATGATTTGGAGTTATTGTCCTGCTCTGAGCAGCCCCATGCCCAGCACTGCCCTGCCTGCTCCATCCACACCATCGCTATGTTGGACCTTCCCACTAGACATAAACAATGCTAATAGCATATTAAAAATACCATTAGAGACATCCGTACATTAGTAAAGGGAGCAAGAGTAAGATGAAACTTGGGTTCAAGAAATATAGAAAAATTATACGATTTTTTAAAAAATATTTGAGTTCGTTTTCTTAAAAGTATGTAGAAATGTACTTGGGGGAGGGAAGAAATTGAGGGTTAGTAGGTTTGATAAAATAGTATGTACAGAGATCAAGTTTCAAGCATTTGGTGTCTTCCAAAAATCACAGGAAAATTTGACTGAACCTGTAGATGTCAGAGCGGATAGCAGATGGTCTGCATGCATTGCCATTCAATTGATTCCTACACTACCCGATAGGGTAGAACTGCCTCTGTAGATTCCCAAGACTCTAATCTTTACAGGCATAGAGAGCCTCATTTTTCTCCTGTGAAGGGACTGGTGAGTTCAATCTGCTTCTCTTGTAATTAGCAGCCCCACATGTAACCTATGGTGACACACGTGTTCTCCTGAGGTGGTGAAGCTCGTGAAACACATTGGAATCGACATAGTCAATTCAGTCATGGGCTGAAGCCTGGACAGAAGTTTGTGTGACTTGTGTGTGTGTGTTTCATCAGGAAATGATTTCAAGCCAGGGAAACCTATTTGGAAGGGCCTGAAGCCAGAGAGACCCATTAGGAAGTGATTTAAAGAAGGAAGATCCTTTAGGAAACCTTGGGAATGGTTCAAATGGAAGATGGTAGAAGCTTTAACGCCAAGAATGTCCATAAAGTTGTTGAAGAGGGAATGTGCAGACATCAAAAGAAGTGGGGCTGTCAGAGGTAGGTCTTGGTGACTGAATGATTATGTGAAGGAGTGATAGAAAGGAGAGATAAGTGTTATTCATCTTGGCCCGTTTCTGATTTGCCTGGAATGCAATATGAGCAAGGGACATGGCCATATTTCCCAATTTTATGTGTGACAAGGAGTAGAGATGAGAAGATAATGAGTTTGCCTTGGGATGTCTTGGATTTGGAGAAGGTGTAGGTACAGATGTCTAGACCGAGGTGATCACTCAATTGGCCACCACTGACAAGGGGCAGCTTGTAAAATCAGAAGCATAGATCACACTCTAAAACAAAAAGTTGGATCATAAAGCCTTAGGCACACTAAGATAATCCTCCTAGAGACTGGTCATGTATTGGCAAGAGAATCTGAAGGTCTCTAATTCAACAGCAATAAAGAAGGCTAAACAATGGAATCATGCTTTAGGGTTTGGCACCTGGCCTTAGAAAACTAGGGTAGTAATGAAAACACCAGCTTTATAATTAAACAGACCTACAGTCGATGCAGATGCCATCAAACTTTCATTTCTCACGAACTGGGTGTAAACTTGGGTTAGTCCCTAAACACCTCTGAGTTTCTGTTGTGTTTTATGGAAATGGGGATGTTAATATAGAACCCTCACGCTTTAAGTGAGGTCAAAACAAAACCAAACTCATAGCCACCAAGCCAACATTGATTCGTAGTGCCCCTCTGGGGTTCAGAGCCCACAACTAGTTATGGAAGGAGAACAGTCTTTCCCCCCTAGCTACTAGTGGTTTCCAACTGTTGACTCCATAGACCAGAGCCCAGTGAGCAATCACTACTTCATAAAGGATAACAATTGATGACGCCTTTAGCAAACAAGGTCACTTCTTAAAGTTCTAAGGAAAACAGGATGAAAAGATACTGAGACTTTTTCATGGACTTTTTGAAGCCACTTTGTATATTAATGATAATAGTCTTAATAATAACCATTGATCTTCTTTCCTTAGTTCTTACACTTGGCTCTGCCTAGTCTTGCCTGAGAACATTCTATTTACATAGACTTTTTTCCCTCCTCAAAGTAAGGGTCCAGAGACCCTAGAAGATCTCTTGCTGCTAGGTGCCATTGAGTCAGCACTAAGAGTGACTCTAAGTACAACACAATAAAACACCTGCGTCAATCTCACGGCTGTTTTCATGGTTGAACCCACAGTTCCAGCCACTGTGTCAATCCATCTCATCGAGATTCTTCCTCTTAACTGATCTTCTACTCTGCTATGCAGAATATCCTTTCAGAGACTGGTCCTACTTAATAACATGTCCAAAGTACATATGATGAAGGATTGCCTTCCTGGCTTTTAATACACATTCTAGCTATTCGAGCTATATTTCCTCCAAGACAGATGTGTGTATTCTTTTGGCAGTCTATAATGCTTGCAATATGCTTTGGTAGAGTCATAATTCAAATGCATTGATTCTTCTACTGTCTTCCTTAATCAATGTCCTACTTTTACATGCATCTGAGGTGATTGAAAATACTATGCCCTACATTTATAGAGGTCCAAATATAGGCATGTACATATAAATATATTTATATATGACAATGGGGAAATATATCTATGTGCATATATTTATGGGTTTAGTATTAAAGTAGCAGATGTACATTGGGCCTCTACTCAAGTACTTCCTCAATACAAAAACACTTTGTTCTATTAAACTGGCACTCCATGATGCTCAACTTCCCTACATGATCGCCAAAGACAAAATGGGGGCATAAGCAAATGCGGTGAAGAAAGCTGAAGGTGCCCAGTTGTCAAAAGATATAGCATCTGGGGTCTTAAAAACTTGAAGATAAATTGAAAAGCAACAAAACCCACAAGGAACAAGCATACCAGTCTGTGTAATCACAAGGTATTTTAGGATCAGGTATCAGGCATAAAGAAAAAATCATATCATTGTGAATGAGGGGGAGTGGAGACACAAAGCCCGTCTGTAGGCAAGTGGAAATCCCCTTACGGAAGGATCATGGGAAGAAGACAAGTCAGTCAGGGTGCAGCATAGCCCTGGTGAAACACACACCTTTCCTCTAGTTCTTAAATGCTTCCTCCCCTCCGCCTTCACCCCCCACACTGTCATGATCCTAATTCTACCTTGCAAATCCAGCTAGACCAGAGGATGTACA
Source organism: Nesogale talazaci (assembly GCA_004026705.1). NCBI lineage: Eukaryota > Metazoa > Chordata > Mammalia > Afrosoricida > Tenrecidae > Nesogale > Nesogale talazaci. The sequence continues at coordinate 55,783 of PVJH01002562.1, read as the reverse complement.
CTGGTACATATCAGAGCCGAAAACACAGGGAATGCAGGACAGATAAACCTCCAGGACCAATAATGAGAGTAGAGACACCAGGAGAGTAAGGGGAAGGTCAGGGAGAAACCTATCACAATGATCTACATCTACTCTCCTCCCTGGGGGATGAACAACAGAAAAGTGGGTGAATGGATACATCAGACAATGTAGCACCTGAAAAAATAATGTCAATTTATAAATTACCCAGGTTTCATGAGGGAGGGAGGGGGGAGGGGGGAATGAGGAGTTGATACCCGGGCTCAAGTAGCAAGAAAATGTTTTGAGAGTGCTGATGTGGCAACAAATGTACACATGTGCTTGACACGATGGATCCATGTATGGATTTTAATTAGAGTTGGATGAGCCCAATAAAATACCTTCAAAATATGTCTTAAAAAAAGGAATACACCATGCCCTTGGTCAGGTGCATCTTAGTTTTCACAGTAACATCCTCATTTTTTAACATTTTAAAGAAGTTTTTTTTTTTCATTTTAAAGAAGTTTTGTGCAGCAGGGTTACCCAAAGCAACTGGTACTTCCATGAGCATGCACGTATGGATCCAAGCAAGGAAAAAATTCCCTAAGCACTTCAATCTCCTCTCCATTTATCATAATGTTACCTATTAGGCCAGTTGGAAGAAATCTGGCTGTCTTTACATGGATTTGTAAGCCATAATGAAAGCTGCAATCTTTGACCTTCAGAAGTGTTTCAAGTCCTTGTCGATTTCAACAAACATGGTTGTGTCATCTGTGTATCAAAGGTTGTCAATGAGCCTTCCTCTAATCCTGATGCCACACTCTTCATAGTCCAATCTCTCAGATTATTTGCTCAGCATATAAATTGAATAAATATCATGAATGGATACAACCCTGATGAACACCTTTCCTGATTTTAAACCATGCAATATTCCTTGTTCTGTGTGTGCAGCTGCCTCTGGATCTATGTACAAGTTCCCGATGAACACAATTAAGTGTTCCAGAATCTCCATTCTTCTCAATGTTATCTGAAGTTGATGATGATCAATGCCTCTGCATAATCAATAAAACACAAGCATACATTTTTCTGGCAATTCCTTCTTCAGTTCCATCTGAGGTCAGCAATGATCTCCCTTCTTCCACATCCTTGAATTTCTGGAAACTTCTTGCAATTGTACTACTGTAACTGTTGTTAACTAGTCTTTGGCAAAATTTTATTTGCATTTATTATTAATAATTTTGTTAGATAATATCTGCATTCTGTGGTGCCACTTTTCTTTAGAGTGGTTAGCAATAATAATATCTTCCAATTGGTTGATGAGGCACTTGTCTTCCAAATGTCCTGGCATAAAATAATGAGTGCTTCCTCAGCATGTTGAAACATGTTCATTGGAATATCATCCTCAGTTCCTGGAACCTTGTTTTTCGCTAATGGCTTCAGTGCAGCTTTGACTTCTTCACTCAGTACCATTGGTTCTTAATAAATAGGCTATCTCTTGAAATAGTTTGATGTCTTCTGGTTCTTTTTGATAGAGTGACTATGGATTTTATATCTTATTTAGATACTGCATCATTCAATAATTAATCAAAGAAACTTTTAATATTACAATTCAAGATTTCAATTTTTTCTTCAGTTCTTCCATCTTGAAAAATGTTGAGAATATTCTTCCTTTTAGGTTTCTAACTGAATCCACATTTCATCATAATACTTCACCTTGTCTTTTCCAGCTGTTCTTTGAAAATTTCTGCTCATCTCTCCTACTTCATCATTTCTTCCACTTGCTTTAGTTACTCTGTGAACACGTTTCAGAGTCTCTTCTGGTATAAATTTTTTCTTTCTTTTTATCCTGTCTTTCAATAATGTCTTGTATTATGTTCTTAATAACTCATCAGGTGTTTTGTCATTAATGCCCAATGGGTCAAACCTATTCTTGATATGTTCTCAGCATTCAGGTGGAATATCATCATGGTCAGATTTTGGCTCTCACAATCTTGCTTTCATTTTCTTCTACTTCAGCTGGAACATACATATGAGCAACTGATGTTCCATTCCAAGGGTGGTCCCTGGCCTTGTTTTGGTTGCTGATATTAAGCAACTCCATTGTCTCTTCTCACATCTTGTCAGTCTGATATTCATGGATTCCATGTGGAGAAATCTATGGGTATAGTCATCCTTTATGTGTTGAAAAAAATTTTTGTGATGAAGTCATTGGTCTCGCAAAATTCTATAGTTTTACACCTAGTTTCATTTCTATCACTAAGATCATATTTTCCAAATATCATTCCTTCCTTTGTGTATCAAATTTCACATTCCCATTACTAATAACAATCAAGACTTATTGATTGCAGATTTGATCAATTTCAGACCGAAGCATTGGTAAAATAATTTGCTAGATTTCTTTCATTCCTGCAGCACTAGCTTTAGTGGTTGGTGCATGAATTTGATAATTGTTTAATTGACTGGATTTTCTTGAATGGATGTACATATTGCCCTTCACATATAGCATGGCAATTCAAGATAGATCTGGAAATGTCCTTTTTTGAGAATTAATTCAAAATCCTCTTGAATTTGTCCTTCCTGGAATAGTAAATCATATGCTTGTCTGATTTGAATGATTAACATTTCAGCTCACTAATACCTAGGATATTGATCTTTAAGTGTTCCATTTCATTGTGACTACTTCCAATTTTTCTTGATTCATACTTAGTACATTTCAGGTTCCAATTGTTAATAGATGTTTACAATGATTTCTTGTCATTTTGAGTCGTGTTCCATCAGCAAATGAAAGCCCCCAAAGCTTTACTCTCTCCATGTCATTATAGTTCATTCTTTTAAGAAAGCAGCTCTTCCTCAGTCACATGTTTAATGACTCTCTCCATGAATTGTTCATCTTCTGGCACTATGTCTTAGAGTGTCCAGCTGGTATTCATGAGGTTTTCAGTATCTGAAAATGGTCTGCGGCTATTCATAGTTTTCAGTATCTAATTCCTCATTAACAGACAAATTAGTCCTCCTTTATAGTCTGTTCTTAGTCTGGAAATCTGCTGAAACCTGCTCACCTTGAGTGACCCTGAAGATATTTGAAATGCCAGTGACATAGCTTCCAGCCACCCACGAGTCACCATCGTATGACAAACAGACAGATAATTAGTGGATATACAATCTAAATGCCTTAAGACTGGGTACCATATTTTACATTTCGACCTATCAAGCACCTATTCAATATCTACAAGCTAGATTAGCAATGACACAAAGCACAATGCTATGTACATAGTGATAAATAAATGCCTTTCTAAATTGATGTGAATTGAGCAAACCACTAAGTGTAAAATGCCACATACTTTAGGCTGACCTATAATCAAATGGTAACAATCTGGTTAAGCCTAACCAGGGAATAAGCATGTCATTTTATAAAGAAAAGAAAGTAGAGGTTAAGTTAGTTGTTCAAGCTTACAGGAAAGAAATGATTTTAAGTCTAGAAATAAGACAACAGTTCATCTAGCCAGCAGTCCACATGGGTCACGTTCCCAGTGGCTCTGCAGTTATGGGTCCAGTGAGGCATGAACAGACCATCCCTTCGGACTTCTAATGCAAAAGAAGATGCATAAAACTCGAAGTCTGCCTTTCTTGTAGTTAGTCTCAAATGCTCTAAGAATTTTCTAAGCAGCAATCAGAGTGAAAGACCTCCAGGCAAGGCCAAAGTTGGTACAACATTGAAGAAAGCTGGTTTCGAGGAAAGGGACCAATAGTGTTATGGAAGTCTTTGGGGATTCATTTTTTTTTAACTATGCTGAAAAATAAATTGATAGCATAGAAGTTTACCAAATGAGAAAGGGTTCTAGTTTAACTTTATCCCTGGTACTTTCTGCTGAGATTGTTGAAAAAGCAAATAGTAAGTCAGAATCCCAAGTGGGACAAAGAGTTTTCCACTGTGAGGGATTAATAGGATTATAGAATAAGACTGTAAGATGGTGAATAGGTGAAAAGAGAGTGTCAAACTGTGTGGTTGAGCTCTGAGAGGTGAGAAGATCCACTGCCACCACTGTCTGCTACACTCTCCCTTGTGACTCACAGCAACCCTGTGTATCGCGTGTCAGGGCAGAGCGTCACTCTAATGAGCTGTGAATGGCTGGTTCTTTCAGAAATAGATCACCTGGCCCTTCTGCCAAGCAAATGAACATGTCAAACCATTTGTAGGTTGAAATAGAGAAAAGGAGAGAGAGCGAGAGAGAGAGAGAGAGCACGCTAGTGTTGAGGAAAAAGATCTTAGATATGATCAGATCCGAAGTTAAAACAAGAATAAAGTCAGTAACTCCTTTCTGGGGTAGACCGATTAGAAAGGGGAATGTCCCTTGGCCTCATTTGTAAGATGTGTACACTGGACAACCACTGCAAAGGTATCTCTATTGTTGAAAAAAAATTTTTTTTGTCCTGTTGCTCTAAAACATACAAGTGACAACTGGGAATAAGTAAATAAACAGTCAGCAAAAAGAAGAGACTGAAAAATCAAGAGACTAATTAGAGGTAGCAGGAATGGTTTCTCACAGGAAACAGATTTCAGAGGCAACTCTTGCTATGTGACACAGCCCTTGCTATGTCAACCCTTCTCACTTTTTGGAGGCAACATAGAAGCAGCAGGCCCTATGTGTCTATGTCCTCAATGGAGCCCTTGGCTTCACAGAGTCAGTTCCTACTTCTTTATCCCCCACCCCCACCCCCAGGCCGAGAGTCTCTTGGTAGAACCAGGTTCAGTGAGTATACTTTAAGTATACAGAATGATATTTTCTGGGTTAGGAAAGCCGAGATTTTTCTCTTTAAAAGTCAAGAGTACCTTATTAGGATGAAAGGTAGGTAAGACATTTGGCCACTTTGAAGAGTTAATACTGAGATAAATAGAACTTTGAGTTTAGGGAAAACCAGTTGATTGGCAGCTAAGGAAGTTTTAATAAACACCAACGTCTAGGTCCTATCTGCAGAGATTGGACTGGAATTAGTAAGGGAAAAATAAAATAGCATATAAGCAAGTTAAGAAATTATACTAGATGATGGTCTAGGTAATAAGAAAGAGCTCTATGATAAATTTAGACAGGGTTTTTTCCAGAGACATGTAGAAGGGAGGGTGTTGCCATCAGATCCCTCTGAAAGTTACTCTTTGTTATTTAGTCTTAACCTCTACCTATATCCCAAGCACAGAAGTAATCCTCACTTCTTCCTTCTTCCTCATCCACCACATTCGATCAGTCACCAAATCCTCTTGACTCTGTTTTTAAATGTGTTTCAAGCACATCCGATGTTATCCATTCCTTTGGAAGGGCTCTCACCATTCCCAGCCAGGGTTTTTACTCAGCTTTCCTGAGTCTCACTCACTTTGAGTTTATTCTCTAGGTGCTGTCAAAATGACCCTTCAAAATGAAAGTATCAGTGTTTTACTCTTCAGCTTAGCTCCCTTCAATGCTTTCCTGAAACCTACTGAGTGTCTTCTGTATGAATATATGAATATGTGATAATGTTGATGAAGGTCTGCAATCTCATGGCTTCATATCTTTTTCATCTGAAGACCTTGCCACAATCTTTTCGTTCCCATTAATAAAGCACACTACGTTACTAAAATTGGTATTTCTATCTAGATTCTATGGGATATGAGGGCAAAGATTCACAATGGAAATTACTCATTCTTGAATAATGAAGCTTCAAAAGTGAGTAGAAAAATATGTATTTTTTCCACCAACCTTTTAAAGCCCTCTCATACGCATATCACTTAGCATCGTCTCTGTATGACTGAAACATTTTATTGTCAAAGAGTAAAAAAGTTAACTATGAAAACACTCCTTTCTAGATTATATAACAAAAGCATCTCTGGATTTTATAGGATGTTATAGAGATAGCCATAATTATTTCCCCAATACAGAATCCCCAAAACATTTTCTTCTTCTCTAGTCCATGAGAGTGAAGATACTTGAATTTGTGAAATGATATGAAACTTTTGCTTTCAGAAGGTTGAGAGACCCAAGGTCATAGGATAAAATCAGAAGTAGAATGAAAAACACATGTAACACTCAATAGCAGATTAAGTCAGATTGCTTGGAGAACCCAATCACATATTGGTTCATGCCAGGCTTTTTTTTTTTTTTAAGACGTTTACTGGGGACTCTTACATCCTTATCACACTGCATACATTCCTCCGATGTGCCAAGCACATTTGCACGTATGGTGCCGGCATCGTTTTCAAAGCCTTATTTCCCACGTGAGCCCCTGATATCAGCTCCCCACTTCTCCCCCCACGCTCCTCCACATGCCCTCCCTCCTGAACCCTTAGTAAGTTATAGCTTATTTTTGCATATCTTACATCATCCTCCAATGTCTTTCCTCCACTTTCTGTTATTCATCCCCTTGGGAGGGGGTTCTAGTTGATCCCTGTGACCGATTCCTCCTTTCTTCCCTCATCCTCCCCTAATCCTCCTGATGTCTCTACTCTCCTTGAAGGCCCTGAGAGGTCTATTTATCCTGGATTTCCTGTGTTACGGACTCTCACCTGCAGCAGTGTGTACCCTCTGGTCTAATCCAATTTCTCTAAGGTAGAATTGAAGCCATGATAGGGGAGGGAAGGAAGGATCAAAGAGCTAGAGGAAAGTGTGTATTTCATCAGTGCTAAACTGCGCCTTGATGGACTCATCTCTTCCTTATGTCCCCTCTGTGAGGGAACGTCCAATTGTCTACAGATGGGCATGGGTCTCACCAACACCCCACCTTGGGTATGGTTTTATTCTGGGTCTTAAATACCTGATACTTGATCCCATTGACACGTCTTGATCACACAGGCTGGTCCGCTTCTTCCATGTGGGCTTCTGAACTAGATGACCGCTTGTTTACTTTCAAGCCTTGAAGACTCCAGATGCTATATCTTTTGATGGCCACATGCCACACTTCTTATAGGTCCTTGGTTGCAAAGAATACCTTCCTTCAGCTCATTGTTCTATTCTTCGAGTATGAGGTTATGGGGGAAGGAAATTGAAATGGGATTGGATATAGGGGTAATGCCGTCCATGCTACAATACTGAAACTATCACTTCACTAGGGGAAAGCATTGATGACCTAGGTACAAATGAGCCAGAGGCAAACAATTCCTTTATATCTTCAGAACTGCAGGTCTGCAAACAAAGGTAAAATCTGAGGGTGCAGTCATGGTGCAGAAGTGAGAGAGAAATGACTGACATTCGTCAGTGAGGTTCAGAATCTGCTGGAAGATCTTACACATTAAATCAGAAAACGGTAATGATCTTGTGGGTCTAATTGTATGCCCAGCAGACTGATGCTGTATTCCAGAAACTGGACTTCTGCCTAGTCTAGTAAACACATCCCCAGCCTGTCATGCAGCTTGTGGGGCTGGAGGCTGGCCAGGATCATGCAGACATGCATGAGAGGTTGGGCCAGGTTTATGAGTAAATCGGGAGAATATCAAAGGAATCCTTTATAAACTGTTTGAGGGAGGCCAGTGCATTGCATCATTCCAAATGGTGTTCTGTATATTAATCATGACTGAAGGTAGATTTACTTTCACTTTTTCACAGGATTCAAACTTGTTTCTGGGCCCCCAGAGATACTTAGGATCATATATGTACTTATTTGGCATTGCACATTGGACGACAATGTTGTAAGTACTCGCTAGTCCTTACATACCCTTCATTTGCTCATTCTTATCTACATAAGAAGACTCAGAATTCTAGGAAGGAACAGAGACAAGACAAATATACTTTCATGAACTTAATTTGAAGCTTTGTACCTGGGGTTTGATTTTGTCTTATTTTCAGTCCAACCATTGTAGGATATCTTCCCATTTAAAGGCACTATATTAAGTTCTTTGTATACATTAGCTTATTCAATCAATCCTCCGCACTCTTATAAAGAATACATGACTAGTTACTTCACTATATGCATACAGCAGCCCTGGAATTTGCCAGTCATGAGTGGTAGTGTCAGTTCAATAAAGGACACATAAGCCCTGCCATGTTCATATTAATTGCAATGGTTGAACAGAGGTAGAAAATATGACCTAGAAGTTATGGTCCCTCTGGAGCAAAGTGTAGATCGACTTTTGTCAGTATATGTAGGTCCATGTCTGGGAGAAACAGAAGTGATGATGGTAAACGCATCAGTGCTACTGGTCAGTCCCAAGGGGGAACATGCCTTCAAGGTCAACCAAACCAAGTAAGACTCAACTCCAAGAAGAACAGAAATCAGGGGCACGGTTCTCTCCTGGTAGCTCTTGGTAATTGTTGTTAGATTTTGGTCTTAAGAGAATGGGCAGACAAGGAGAATGATTGTGCTAAGAAATCAGAGATCTATGAACTTGGGTGCTATCCAGATCAGTGAGTCTCTGAACCCTGTAGCCAAAATTCCCCATCTCAGATCTTCTAAGTCAAACTTTTGAGAAGACTTTGTGTAAATGTGGATTGGACAACGGATGTTCATAAGTAGTAATACTCAAATTCTAAAAAGCCTCCCATCAGTGGCCATTAAAAAAAAGAACAGTGGCATCATTTTGAAACAAATCTCTAACTATGAGAAGTGCAAGTTACTAATTAATTAACCATTAGTTATTAATGGGTGGAGCAACTACAGGAAGTTGTTGAAGGAGGGGAAGGGGCTAAGTGGAATTTTAAATCCGATAAGTTTGAAAGGTTTTGCTAACTTTGAAGCTTCTTTCCTGAAAGGTATCATGCTGAACATCAAGAAGTGTGAATTTGGAAGGTGCTAGTGCTTATTTTAAGATTTTTCTGCTCAAGTTGTACTAGGAACAAATTCAGGATTAAAGCAGTCTACAAGTTGCTTTTTGAGATTTTTGTTTGATCAGTGGTTATGTAGAATTGTCTAGTGTCCCGTCTAGGAGTTTTGCTTTCTCTCAACATTATCAATAATCACAATTAGACAAGGGTTTTTTTTTTCCTCAACAGAGGAAGATACTGTTTGTGCGTATTCAAATGGATCAGCTTGGAAACAAAGAATATATTCAGAATTATATACACAATAAAGGAAAGACTAAAGATATTGTTAATTTTGAAGGCAAAAAAATGTATAAAACTCCTTTTGGACATCACCTCTTTTTAATGGGCTATACTTCTATTGAATCTAAGGTGGGGATCTTTTAGTGTAACACAGGCTTGTCGTTCTTCTGTTTTGTTTACGTGCTTGATAACCCAGAACACTGGCCCGCAAACTTTTGGATAAACCTGTGCTTAGATTTTTCTGCTCCTCAAGTTAAGTGTCAGGGATTTTTTTCACTTGGTTCTGTTAGCTGCCCTTGCATCACTTCTGACTCATTGTGATCCTCAGTAAACAGAACAAAACACCACTCCTCTTGGACCATCATCACAATGGTCCCCATGTTTGAGCCTACTGTGGCAGCCATTGTGTCAATCAATCATCTTGTTGAAGGCCTTTTATTTTTTCATGGCCCCCATCATACTTTACTAATTGTGAGATCCTTTTCCAGAGACTAGACTCTCTGGACAACATGTTCTAAAGTAAGTGAGATGAAGTCTTACTGTCCTTACATCGAAGGAGCATTCTGGTCATACTTCCTTCAAGATAGATTTTTGTTCTTTTGGCAGTCTCTGATACTTTCAATATTCTTTGCCAACGCCATAATTCAACTCTATCAATTCTTCTTTGAACTTCTTATTCAATGTACAACTTCCACATGCATATGAAGCAATTAAAAATATCATGTCATGGGTTAGGCACACCTTAGTCTTCAAAGTAACATGCTTGTTTTGCTTTGCCCATAATTGTAGATCCACCTACAAAAATATCAATTTTTTATATGCATATCCTCTGATCCAATTTTTCCTCCTCTAAGTGCCTATTATGCCTGGCCCAAGAAATATTTTTAAATGTGCATTTCATGGAATTATTATGGAACTGATTTTAATATTAAAAAAATTTTAGACCCACAGAAGAGAATATTCCTATAAGTTTCAGAACATTCACATAGTAATTCTACAAAGATAGAAATGTATATACTGATTTCAATGATTTTTAAGACATAGAAATAAGTAAAAGCAATTTGAAGGTTAATCCATATATGATATCAGGTGAGATTGGGAATGTTCAGGGTGGTATGGCTGTAAACAATCCATATATGATTTCACATAGTGTGTGTGTGTGTGTGTGTGTGTGTGTGTGTGTGATTGGAAGCTATCTTAGGCAAAGGTCAGGAACGAAACATACCAGATTAATTTATTAAGGAATGATCTCTAGGTGGACAGAATAAGTTTAGAGAGAGGAGTGAACAATTAACTTTGCAATCTATATGCTTCCATATCCTTTAAGTGCATTTATGAATCTTTCCTGTGCCTAAAATATAATTTTTTAAAAGACTGAAAGAAAAGCACATGCAGAAATTGGTTTTCAATTCTTTTTAGAAATCAGTGACAAAAATATTTTGCCTTCAAAAGGGAATTTGCATGTGTCCTCATTTCTAATACAACAATTCAATATGCTTTTCTTCTAGCTGTGAATTTCGAGAAGCTAAAATTTTTTTAAAATTTAGAAATCATGTTGCCTTAATAACCAAATTAACCTGCGAGGTTAGCTTATCTCCTGCCCTCTCTTTCCTGCGGACACCATTTCTGATTCCTAGAGCATTTTGACCAACTTATTTTGTATGTGACCTTGATTGTGAGCTGCTTTAACAAAAACGGGAGGGGGTTAGGACAATATGAATATATAATCCAATACTTATTTTGTTGAATTTAAAAATCAACTCAGAGTTCAGAACTTCAGTTAGTGATAGCTCACTTGCATACATAGGTAACGTGATTTTAGATATTTCTATCCTAGAGTGAATAACTTAGGGGACATTAAAAAACACACACACCCAAAACAGGGTTCTCAAATCTGAAGCAAGATTCAACAGCATTTTCCTTTTTCCCCTTCGACTGGCTGAAGGAGTTGTTTAGATCTAGTGAACCATGCAAGTTAATTATACCCAAAGGAAGCTTGTGAACCTCTGGGATTTGATGGCAGTCTATCTATTTATTGAAGTCCTCTGTGTGGGAAGTGAAACGCCCTTATAAGGAGAGTCAATGGAAAGACCCCAGTACAGATGCAAATCTGCAAACCAATGGAGAGTCAACTTCATGTAGTAAAGTTTCACAATGATGCACCCTGTGGAATACTCATAGCCATGTACACACACGCACACACACACACACAGCATCCTGATGAACTGATCCTAAGCCTGATTCTATTGCTGGATAAAAGTTAAAAAAAAAAGTACATCATTTTTGGTGCTTTTGAGTGTGTTCTTGATTTTGAGTATCCTTTGAAACACATCCTCTGTGTTCTGGAAAGAGGCTGGTAGCTTCTTCTCTTGCTCTTTTCAAAGGGCTCGCCCACCAGGTCCCCATGCAAGCTGAGCTGTAAGTACAGTGTTTGGGGACAAACCTTCCTCAGCTAGCTGCCTGAGAGTGCTCTGGGAACACTAACATGATTTTTTAATTAACATTAATTCTGCTCAGATTCAACTATGAAAGAAATGGGGTTTCTTCAAACACCAATTAACAAAGCAAACCCCAATAAAGGAAAAATACTCTCCCTCCCTACCTCCAGCCCCCAACAGGAAATTCCCTCCTGTTGAGTTTCCCCCCAGGTCACTATAAAGTTTTTCTGATGAACTTGCTAGAACCTTAATGAGAATGAATCAGCAGAGATTTTTCCATCATATAAACAGAAATATTTAATTTCATGAAAGGGGACAGCGTGCTGGACTCTGCCCAGCCCACCACATAATATCTTCAGTCTTCTCTCCTTCCTGCTAATTTATTTCTCCTAGTAACTTCATTACAGCAATTCCTCAGGTTCTCCCAATCCTGAAGGTTAGACCTAAGCATCACACATGAAACCAAAAGAGGTAACCCTTCACTGGTGTTACGGATACCATATTTCTAGTTGAAGCAGAGGGAAAGGGTTTGCTCCATTTTTCGTTTTTGCCAGATACGTTGTCCTGCCTGGGCCACTCCCATTACCCAGAGTGACAATGGCACAATAATACTTCAGGTGTGCTCAGAGGTTAAGCAGCGTATCCAAAATCCCACTAGGACCCCACGCCGTGTTGGAAGGGGACCCCCAAAACAAGATGCTGTTCATCTGTGTGCTACATAGAATAGACTTATGTGGTCAAGTAAATTTGGGAAATACTGCACACCATATTGTTCTCCCTTAGTGGTCCACAAAGCATGCTAGTTAGTGTGTTAAAAGTTCCAAAAGGCTGCAGCTCAAATGTAACCTAGATAGCTTCGTTTGACCTTATTTACTTGCCTGACAAATGTGACCAGAGTCCTTGTTTTCATGGCAAACCAGTGTTGTTGGTCTGCTTCAACCGATGGCAAGCCAATGTGAACAGAGCGTAATTGTGCCACACAGCTTCCAAGGCGGTGACCTATTAAAGCAACATAGCCAGGCCTTTCTCCAAGGAGCCTGCATGGGTTGGAACCATCAGCCTTTCAGTGAATGCTTAACTAGTCTCTCCAATTGATCACAGTGCCATTTTTTTTCTTGACACATCACATTTGACACATCACAGACAAAAACAAGAAGGAAAGGCATCGCAGCAATAAGGTACAATAAATGTTAATTCTCCTAACAGTCTTCTCACTGCCCCTTGGCTTCTGAGACTGAATCTTGATGGCAATAGAAAGTCTCATCTTTCTCCCTTCGAGTGACTGGTGACTTTGAACTGCTGGCCTTGTGGTTAGCAGTCCCTCGAGTAACCCACTCTGCCACCAGGCTTCCTCCTAACAACCTTACTGGGTGCAACTATTATTAATCCCATATTATGAAAACAAAATAACTGCAGTTACATGGATTTTTTTAAGTACATCAGCTTTTCCTATAGAAAAAACCACCCAGCTAGCATTCAGATTCAAGTCTGTCTGATGTTAAGGTCTGGGCTTTCCAGTTCCCAAACTAATCTTTGGTATGCATAGTTGCTAAAATTCTGCTTTTTTCTTAGATTATATTAGCAGATTGATCATTTCCCAGGTGGCAGGCTGTCTGAAGGCAGAGTTTCGGAGGGTTGAGCTTACCTGTATCTTCTCTGCCTGAACAAGTGGAGGTAGGACCCGCTGTCTATGCTCCCTTGGAGACATCAGTTGGAGAATGTTTCAGGGACACTAACCAGGATGAGTGAGGGGGTTTAAATCTATATCCCAGGAGGATCCATTGGCAAGTTTCCTGCTTCGTCTTAATTGGGGGTTACTCTAGGCCAGTGATTGGCATGCCCTGATAGGTATCTTTGAGGGCTGGTAGAAAGGCACCCTCATGTGGAAATTGGACTTTTGAAGCATCAGGTTGGAGCAAATCTATGTCTTCCCAAGTTCCACTCCTGCCTGAAAGTGTATGAACTTTCAGGGTGTTAAAGAGGCACAAAATTCACAGCTTTTAATGATCACTTATCTTAGTGGAGTCTCAATTCTAGACTCCTACACAGTGAATCCCATGGGTGTCCTTTCAACTTATAAGCATAGATGAGGAAGGATAGTCTCATGGCTACCGACAGAAACATGTTTTGATCCCAATCATTTTATGATGGAAAACCAATGCTTTACTACATCATACCATCATACCATACAATGAAATTAAGTATAATATTATCATGCTTATTGCAAAACATCCAAGATCCTTTATTGACAAAAAGTGTTGAGAAGAGTTTTATTATAATATTATGTCCCCGAATTATGGCTATTTGTGTTTCTATTTCACATAAAGAGGTGTTGTGATGAACATATTAAAGTATTACAGGATTAAGTAAAATTTCAAACTAACAATGTCTGGGAAATCTCCCAGTATAATTAACCACAATGTATTATAACATTTATTGAAAATCTACTAAAACTTTAGGGAACTATATTGCATTAGGGTGGGAGGAATTTTTACCAAGTCAAATATGTAGAAGTAGGAAAAGCCATAAATTCTGACCCAGAGCAGAGTAGGAAAGAACATGACGACATTATATTTTAAAACTTTTTAAAGACATAGGTTTTAAATTTTTGTGTAAATATAACACAGTAATATTTCAGCAAAAAAAATTTTAGGAAAACCACAACTCATAAAGAGTAGCTTGACATATTTCCATATATAACTATTGAGTTTTCTAAAAGCACAATGTGGAAATATAAAAGTATTGACAAAAATCAGCTGCCTAGTATAGTTTGGCCTTTAATCATATATAAACTTTCCTCCATGCTGGTGTGGTGTCAGAACTAATCATGCCAAACTATTAACTGGAACTTTCTTACTACTTCCTGGCACAATTAATTAGGATTGGAAACCACATTTTAATATATGGCTAAGAAAATAATAAGAAATTATGCATATAGAGAACTATTTGTATGTATTCATCTTTAAAAGCATAATGAAATATTCTTTAGATCACTTGTAAGCTATTTATTCAAAAAGAATGTTCTGAGGGCCACCTACATGTAAGGCACCTGGAAACCCAACAGAGAGTGAAACAGCCCTGTCTGGAACCTCTCTCTCTCTCTCTCTCTCTCTCTCTCTCTCTCTCTCTCTCTCTCTGTCTCTTTCTGAAGAGGGAGAACCCTTAGCAGTACCAAGATTATGAAATGGAAAGTGGTCATCGCTACAAAAGAAGGAAAGATGTGATGGATTTCAAAGGATGGTACTTATTTGCCATCATATTAATCAAATCAACATGATAGACAGACATGGCTTCACTTTTCCTGACATCCAGTCCCGCACAAAAGATCTCACCTAATGTACATGATTCCAAGAGAGTCCCAAAAGACAGGTAACATCTTACTTATTTATAGACAGAAGTTATATTAATGACACTATGATGGTCTATGTTTTCAGACTGTTTGGATATCTGGAAGATGCAAAAACAGAACAATTTTGTGTGTAATCTTTTCAAAAGTATTTGGAATAAGTGAGTGTTTTAGAATCCTAGAGCAGTCTCATTCTTCATACTGTGAAAATTCTCTTAAAACAGTTTCTAATAAATAATAGGAATAATCTTTAGAATTGAATACAGAAGAAAATGGAAACTTGCACATTTCAATATTACAGAGTGTGCAGGCAGAAGGGACTAGACCCTCTTTTTATTTCTTCAGCTAAATGGTATAGGGTTTTCTAAATAGGTTTATAAGAGGAAACCAGAGATAAATTGCTTTAAAATGAATTACATGTATGATGTTTAATTGCCAGGAACTAATAAGCATTTTGAATCCAGGAAGACTAAAGTTCTTAACTTTGTGGTTAAACTTGTTGTATATTTTAAATTAAGAAACAAATGTTGTCTTTAGAGATTAATCTATTGCTAAGAGTTACTAAAAGCATGCAGCTCAGTGACTCTCCTTGTTTGCATCTTCATCTTTTCAGTCTTCTTCTTTTTGCCCGAAGACTTGAGGTGACATATCAAGCCCTTGTCCTTGATCAGATGTTTCTATGAGCAACAGAGCAGAAAGCGCGAATATCTACTCATTCGTAATGTGTCATTCTTAATGTATTAGGGACAATTGACTTCACATGTCATAGGTAATTAGAAAAGTCACCTTCAATGCCAGGTTTTGAAAGTACAACACAGCAGACTTTGAGTCAGTACCTGTATTGATGTCTTACAATGCCTGGATTTCTTTCTATCTCTCACTTTTATGGTGATCAAACCCCTCCCCCCGCCTTTCCCTGTAATGACTCCCATGGTCATTTAATTTAAAAGACTAATCAAATTTCATTTCCTATTTAACCTCATGATGAGAATTGTGCTATGAAATTTTATCATGTTTTTTTCTCTCTCCTAAACTTGATATTTTATTGCTGTCCTGAGATTCAGTAGCCCAGAAAGGTCGCTCTTGAGAGGTAATTTTAAAGAAGCTCACCTGAGAAAACAAGAGTGTTGAATAAAAGGTGGGTGAAACTTTGAACTTTAATACATCATATTATTGCTAAAGGGAATAGTGCACAGGGACATGTTGCTTAGGAGTGTTACGTCTTGCAGGAGGGATCCAGTTTCTTCAGGTCTGAAGGTCCACCTTGGCTCTCTAGACTTACTCACGAGGGTTTGTGAGAGCTGCCTGCAGATGAAGTCCAGTCGGCTAAATTGGAGGTGTGTGAGACAGAACAGGGCTTTTATTGACAGGCAAGACATTGGGGAGCACCTCCCAAATTTCTTACAGATTTGACATATTCTTCATCAGAAGGGCCTCTGGGACACTATTCTAACTGGACAGCTCAACAGTGTGAGGGAGGACTGATGATATATTCTTTTTTCCCTTAGCTTCCCTGACAACATCCAGTTCCAGTTTTCCTTCTACTTTTTTTATTCCTTCCTTCTCAGTCTCCTAAGCAGATGCAGCTTCCTCTAAGCAGATTTAAAAGCACCATGAACACATGGCTGTTGAAACAAATAAATGAAAGATTGCAGAGAAAATGAATAATACACCTGCTTCACAAAAATGCTAAAGACTCCCAAATGTATAGTAGCTTAAATACAATAGAGGTTGACTTCTTGGTTATTTAAAGTCCAGAGTAAGAGTTCATGGTTGGAAGGCCGCTAGCCCACATGCTGATGCAGGACCCAGGTTCCTTCTATCCCATGATTCCACCATCCCCAAAGTCACCAGCATCTATCCAATAGAAGAGGATAAATAAGTCAGGTGGAAGTCATAGCACAGATATGTATGCTTCTGATGCTTAACCTGGAACTTGGTTCTATAGTCACACTTAGTTTCAATGTGATATAGCAACGTACAGACCAAGAAGTGAAGAAAAGAATTTTTAAGCAACACATAGGCATGAAATATAATCATGGACTGATGTTCATTCTCCCTAAGGAACTTCTAAAACTTGAGTTTTAAAAAAAATCAAACACAACAGAAAAACTAAGTTAGATAAAGTGCGGATGTGTATCTAGAACAGGGGGCATCAGCTCACTATTGCTGAAAGTGAAAATTGCAATAATTTTTATGGGGGGACTTTAACAGATCAAATTATAAACTATGTATGTCCTCTAAATAATAATCCAGCTGTGGGGAAAGTCTTTGCAGTAGATTGTGTGATGTACTGTCAATTGCCTCCTCCAGGACTCACAAGGCCGTTGATTTGGTCTAAAGTGTTGTCTGTGGATAGCGCACTGCTATGTGCCTTTGGGGGGAATGTCCCTCTACAGGACGGCACCTTGCCTTGGGTGGTGTGCCTCATTGAGCATAGCCCATGGACAGTGTCTGGACAATGGAAAGGTGCCAAGACAAATTTTATTCTGTCAGTTGAGGACACCTCTCCTGGTCCAGTGCACTGAACATACGTCATTTCTCACATGAGGTTGGCAAGAGCCATCACATATCAGACTTTCAAAAGTCAGGAATAAAGCTATCTATTTTTATTCTTTAGAAAATGTGTACAATAATGTACAGAAAATTTCAGGTTCCATCTGTTTTGGTAACTAATATTAGATCATTGGCAATGTTTTATCTATTTATTTGGTTGGGTGGGTGAGTGGCTTTTACCTCAAGATACAAACTTTTCTTCTCTCTACCCGTAATTTATGATGTTCAAGATTTCATCAAATTGCAGTGAGTGAAGCAAAAATGTCTGTTTTGCTTTTCAGCAATTTCCGGGTCTTACTAAAATAAAACTGGACACAAGCAACTTGTCTGTACTTCAGATGGATCATTTATATACAACTGCTTTGTTTTCTTGTGACTAGGATAGTAGTTAATTTTTGATCCTCAGGATAGCTTCATGTAGTAGCTGAAATTTGCTATTGTTTCCATATTACAGATGAAGAAATCATTTAAAGAAGCTATTTCAATTCACTCCTTGACAGGTCACTGCCAAACTGGAGCATACACCAAAGTTTGCCATTGTCAATAGTGGAAGTACTTCTTTGGGCAATTTTTCTTCCTTTTGAGGATGCAAATAGGAAATCTGAAGGTGCTTTCATTCTGTAATGATTGCCTCCATTTATGTACAGCCAGCAGTTATTCCAAAGTCTGGTGCCCACCGCAGACCATCGTAAGTACCCTCAGAGGCACTTATCTTCTTTTGGAAAATAAAAGGAACAGATGCTTTGTGAGTGAAGGCTATATCTTCTTACAAGTATGTAACGGGCTCATAATATTTTGGCTTTGTCTACATGATAAAAAGAAAATGTTTTTCCCACTAAATACAATTGGGAATGTGTGTATGTGTATATGAGATAGGGAGACAGAGACAGAGAGCCCAAACTGACTCTCCACTCCACCTATCTTTTCACATCTGCAATGGGGCAGCTCTTGCTCAGAGGTCCAAGGGTCTAATAGACAGCAGAGGGCAAAAAGCTGCACCCCGGTAGGTGCCTAAGAAGACTGTGCCACATCTCCCTGAGATATATTGCCCCAGGGCACCCAATGGAATCCAGGGGAACTGCAATTGTCTTTGCTACTTCTGAACATTCATCTGACAAAGCCCTTTCATTGTAGTAATTGCTGAGGAAGTTACTAAGGTGTGGCTTTAGAACAATCAGTTCTTTTAGAACTTTAAACTGTTCTAAGGACGCTTCAATTTGGGTCCCCTGGAATTAAAAGTGTGCACACCCTGTATATTTGTTCGAGGCCCCTGTGCACATGCACACCCACTTAACAAAGGCCTTTGTTCTAAACACCATCCTGATTTCTGTTAGTTGGTCAGTAGCATATGTAGACTAGCAGAGTTCTTGGACAATTGATGATATAATTTTTCAGCTCCAACTCTAGCACCACTTCATGTTTTCTGTTATTTTATTTAGAATTTATCTTAGCATAGTCCACTTAGAATTCTTAAATATCCTGTGAACAAAGCTAATAAAAAAATCCCACCTCAAGCCTCTCTTTCTGAATTCCCTGTTACAAATATACCTATACTCAGGCCATGCCCTCTAACGTTCATGGTAGAACTCCAACATCGTTGTCCCCACTACCACGGCAGCCAAGGAAGTGAAATTGGAATGAATCCATTTCTAAGATGTGGACAGTCACTGAAACAGAAAAATGATGCTGGTTGATGCCTTGCTAAATGATCCTCCCTCCTGGAAAACACAGTGAGCATGCATGTTGCATAATAATCAAATCTATTGACCAGTAACTAGAAACCATGGTGCTAGGCTTGAGGATGGTAGCTGACAGCATCTTTAAATGTATGTTGTTACTAGTGCAGTTTCCTGCACCGGGATCCTAAAAGGGCTCCTCCCCACTTCTCTCTTACATCCCCATTCTTCCTTAGAAGGGCATGAAAGCACACCGTGGTCAGTATCTTGGACCATCCAAATGTCTCCAGTGAAGAACTTGAAAAATTTAACCACTCTCACTAACAGTGACCGGCTTCCACAGGAATCACGGCCACATCTGATTGTACTAAGAACTTGGCATATAGGTGAGGGTGGAAATGGATGTAGGGTAGGTGCTTGGTGTAGAGCTAAAGGTAGATAAGTGGCAGTAGAAATCTTGCCTTCTGTGCTGAAGGCGCAGATTTGATTAGCAGCCAAAGAACCCCAGGATAGCCACCACATGACTGTCAACAGAGGCTTGTGTGTTGCTATGATGTTGACCAGTTTCAGCAGAGCTTCCAAACGACAGCAGAGTAGGAAGACAGACATTAGCAATCTACCTCCAACCTAACTGGCTGCTCTCCATTCCATCATGGGGACGGCACAGGACCAGACACTATTTCATTCCATTGTCCATGGGTCAGGTGGGAATTGGACAGTAGTTAGCAACTCTTGTCTTTTGCTTTATCTGGCAGACTCAAAGCTCTGACAAGTCTTGGTCTCATCTTAAATTTGATTTCCACATCAGATACAAAGATGGAGCCAAAAAGTGACTGATAATCAAAGAAATATAAGCTGTCAAGAAAACTTAATGTCAGAGAATCCAAAGCAGTCAACATTCTGAAACTTACACATTGACCAAATTTTACATTGCTTTCAGCAGATTCCCAATACTGATTATCTTGTTTTCACAGAAGACAATAGAGAAAGGAAAACACCCACAAACAGGTTGAAATTTTGTTTAAATAGCCAGCAGATACATTTGAGGAAGAGAGTCCTCTGAGGCCCTGTGTTAGGTTGACTTTTCTGTCGAGAAGCAAAACCAATGATTCTTGTAAGGGTATGACATAGAACAGAAAGAGATTCGTGTCAAGAAATGACTTACACAGTTGTAGAAGTGGCTAAGTCCAGTCCAGTTCAAGTCCAGGGCTGAGAGGTAAGCTTAAGGCTTCTCTTGCCACCTAGAGTGGCTGGGGTTGATGAACAGGAAGTAGGAAGATGAAGCAGTATGAGCAAAGGCTGTTGGATGCAGAGCTGAATGAATCCAAGATCAGAAGCCCCCTAATGACTCCTGGCATTGACAGGAGTCCATGCCACGTAACAAGAGGTCGAAGAAGCACCTGCAGGATCTAGATTCACTAGTGAAAGTGAGCATCTATACACGATCTAAGAGTAGACCACCCCCTGAAGGAAACCGCCCTCAATTATTACTAAGACTGTGATCACATTAACAGCTTGGCTGCTTCACAATTTCATCGTTGAATGGACTACACTACATTAGATCACATCAT
Source organism: Nesogale talazaci (assembly GCA_004026705.1). Taxonomy (NCBI): domain Eukaryota; kingdom Metazoa; phylum Chordata; class Mammalia; order Afrosoricida; family Tenrecidae; genus Nesogale; species Nesogale talazaci. The sequence goes on along the minus strand of PVJH01002562.1, from coordinate 35,197 downwards.
GGGAGAATCCTGGCCTTACAAGAATACTTGTAAGAAGATATAGCCTTCACTCACAAAGCATCTGTTCCTTTTATTTTCCAATAAAATCCAATGTGACATAAACTTATCACAGGCCCTCTTCTAAGTGTTCCCCGATCTGGGCCTGCTTCCTTCCTTCCCGCTAGCAGCAGAGGATTTTTCTGGCCCTGCTTCCTCTAAAGGCAGTATGTTTGACAGGAGGTGCTCATCCTTCCCCGTACTCAGAGAAACATTAGGACTATATGTCTCTTCAAACAGGGATGCAAGGAGAGGCATTCCCAAAATATGATCATTTGAAGTTCTACTGAGGAGCTGAGTCTGTCTTCACTACTACTGGAACATGCTGCCCCAGTGAGGTAAAAGCAATGGTCCATTTGAATACATTTTAACATATTTTATATGCTATGATCCTGGAAAACATTTTTTACAAGGGCAAGATTGACCCTAGTAGAGATCTAGTTATTTTAAGTGACTTGTTATAACTTTCTGGAATCAGAATAAACCTGCTGACTATGAATAGGGAATAGGCACAAATTAGAAAGTAAATATGCTTTTTGGATAAACTATCTCATTTTTACCAGCATGCCCTTGGCTTGTGAATGAAGAAACAACCATTCTCATTCTAGACTGTGCTACAGGGCATTCGGTTTGAAGACAAAACAAAATGGAATTCTTTCCATTTCCCAGAGAGTGTAAAAGAAAATAAAAAGTATTATGAATGCATGGCTGCTTTATGAATTAGCCCTTTAATGTCTTAAAAAGCAAGCACAACGGATAAGCCTCACATAACAGTGTTTTCCCCACCCCCACCCCCTCTAAGGGACCAATGAAGATCTCTGTGGTTTGTGATATTTTTAATTTGGCTCTGGACTTTCTCCAGGAAATCACTAATAATTACTAATTGTATTTTTGTAAGTTAATGAAAGTCTGCATTCTCTTTTCAATGCCTCCCTTCACTTGTATAATTAATGATGTTGCTTTTTTACATGACCGAGTAACGCTACAATGCAGAGATGTGCATTAAACGAGAAAGCTTCTCTGTGCAGTCTTACAGAAGTTAAGTGTGAATTCTAGTCATGCAATTGTCTTAAAAGACACTGCTTTATTTCTTCATCCTCTTTTCTCCCGTCATTTTTGCTGCTTAGTTTTGCTGTAAACATTAGCAGAAATGAGAACCATTTAGTGAAGTGGTTGTTTTAACTGTAGTTATCCACTGATGTTGTGGACAATCGCATTTTCAAAAATATATTAATGGGATTTCCTTAGAGAGCTTTTTCACAAGTTAGGATTCAATAGAATGACAATAAGAGCAAAGCAACTTGGTTTTGTATTTTCTGACGTTTCCAAGGATTCCACGCGGAAAACTTAGAGACTTCATTAAATTTGTGAATTTGGGTCATTGCAATAACCTATCCAGTTCTCTACTAGATTGAATGGAAGATTATGATTCGAGGGGAGAACCTGCTTTATAGGAATAACAAGGAAGAAAGCCAAGTGAAATAGGAGTCCTAGGTTTGAAGACATTATGCAATGTTCACGACAACGATCTCAAGTATGTCAAGGATCATGAAGATAGCATCGTATTGAGCAATGCTTCCTTCTGCCATGCATGAGGTCTCTGAAGGTCACACCTGACTCAATGACCACTCACAGCAGCCATGACAAATGTTCTCTACTACGTGCTAGGTGTGAGCAACTGGACTACAATCTTGCCACTGTATTACTCCACGTAAAGGGTATCAATAGCCAGAGCAACCCAAGATTGTTGAAATGTGCCATCAAAGAACTAGGATGCTGTGCATTATAAGGTGAGCACACATCTGCCCTGGGAATGAGTACATGGGAAGAAACTTTTTTGTTTTCTGTGATGAAGAATCATTGCTCTCTGTCTACCCAACTTTTGGGAGTTTAAGGATTTTCCAAGAGTAGCAAACCCTTACATTGCTTGCAAAAATTCAGCTGTCTTTGTGGGTTACCATGTAGTTATTGACTAAAAACTATGGCCATTACTACCCAACACACACACACACACACAATATTGGGATGAACCCCTTTGCAGCTTGGACACACACACATACAATATTGGGATGAACCCCTTTGTAGCTTGGACATCTTGCCAAGAGACATAAATAGCAGAATGGACAAAAAACACAGGAGATGTGGGCTAGGCCTGCATCTGACAACTCGCGGCCAAAGCTAAAGCACTTCTGTCTCATACACCCTTTGGTTAAGGCAGTAAACAAACTTCACAGCCCAAGAATAATTTTGGATTATTTATTTCAACGAACACATTCCCATTGGGTTCCTGCTGATTGTGAATTAATTTCACTCAGGTATTTCTCAAGGGGGATGTTTTATGAAATTATAATATGCAAATAATTTGTGGTATATTTCTCCCTTTCATTTATTTATATTTTACGCACATCAGGTATTTCATGGAGTGCTTCTCCTACAGCACGTCAAAACTCACTTTTCATTCATTAAACACAAAATAAAGAAGTTCACACTTGGGGTTAGTCTGCAGGTCTTGGGAATCGACAACAAATTTTCCTACTGCAGAATTAGAGAATTCAGAAGTCTGAAGCCCTGCTCTTTGCATTTTCTTGCCTGCCCGGTGAGTCAGACAGGTATGGGGAGGGGGGCTGGAAACCACCACATGAAATAACTTGCAGTATTGTTAGTCTCCACATGCAGAGTTATTCTATGGTACCTGATTTTAATCCGTTCTGCTTAAATTAAAGCTGTGACAAAATGAGAGTTAGAGAATCTGCATTTTAAAATTTAGGTGGATTTAAAAATAACTTAGTAGTTCAAGTCTTACTAAAATAAACCACCATGCTGAGAATATTTTCAGACTCTCCGTTTTATATGCCTGATGGAGCATATTTTGGAATCCACAAGTTCTACAGCTTCATCAGGGAACAAGAAGGCATTTCTGTTCGGTAGTGACTAAACAGAACTTAGGGTTAACGTATTTCCATAATCTATCTTAAGTGGTTTGGAAAGCTCAGTCAATTCAAAATTCAATTTTAATTCCACATTGCTCAAAAGCTTCGTAGAAGACATGGGTTTCCATTAAATTTGGAATTTGGCAGGTAGTCTTACCTCTTAGAATGGAACCTTATGAGGAAGATAGTTCTTGGGGTTAATCAGAGCCCAAACTCATGATAGTATCTTGTGCAACCTCATAAACATAAATACAAAATACAGAAAATACTATTCATCAAAGTGTAGTAGTTCATTGACCACCAAATCTAATATCCGTAATTTCATAAGTCAGGCTTTTATGAATGACATAAAAACCCAGGATCACATGTTCAATGATTTGCTTCAGTTATTGCAACACAAGTAATCTCCACTTCTTGATCTTTATAGTGTCACGGATTCCTTGGCCTAAACCAGCTATTCAAATTGCCTTTAGTGGGAGGAGTCCTGGTGGCAGAGTGGCAACATGCTGGGATGCTAACAATAAGATCCAAAGTTCAAGACCACCAGCTGCCCCTCAGGGAAACAGACAGGGCTTCCAGGCAGTCTTAGAAACTCTCAGAGGCAGTTCTACCCTATCCTGTAGGGCCGGGTCGCTATGCCATGGCATCGACTCGATGCCAGTGAGCTAGTGAATCATTGCTGGACAGAAATGAAGATGTAAACAACAGTCCTTCCTTTTTCTGAAACCGCTTTACATGCTCGTGATCAATAAGGACAGCTGATAGAGAGAAAGTGTCAACCGACTGAAGTCCTTGAGTGGCATCAACTCCACCTGTGCTCAGCTAACAGCTCAACAGGTTAGAGGATAGCAGTCTGCAGACTAGCCACGGCTTTGAAAAATAAGAACTGGCTCTACTCTCACACTCGGGCTGCACGGGATGCCCATGTGCCAGCGGCTGAGAAGACCAACTCACTATCCCTCCAATGTCACTGAGAGAGGAGCTAAGCCCCAATTAGTCTGAGGCTTCTTTTGCCTTCTTAGCTCGTCTGGAAACTCTGGCCTGCGCGGAAACTCTTTGCTCGGCCAGAGCCTCTGTAGAAGATGCATTTCTTCCGAAAGGGGGTTGATGTGGCTCAGAATCAGATGTCCAAAGTTACTGCCATACTCAGCCTTTCTATATGGCGCAGAGGGAAGGTGAAGGGATGCTTTTTTTTTTTTTTTTTTCAGCAAAGAAGGAAGATTCTCCTTATAGGAGGCCCGGGCACCTTGGGGCCTCCGAAGTGAAATAACTCCAGACAGATGAAGCCCTGGCTACAGTACTACAGCACAGTAAACAAACAGCCAGGTGGGGGCTTTTGAAGACTGAACAGATGGAGGAAAGGGGAACTATAGGTGATGCAGGCCCACCTGGCAAACTCTTTTTGACAAATTGCCTGCCTAAAGCCAACAGGCACTCGGTTCTGCCACGGAGTACAGCAACTGGGAGATTTCAGACGTTAGGAAGAGATTCAGAATTGCTGTATTTTAGACTGAAGTAAGAAGGTGCAAAGTCTAATAATAGAATATATTTAGTTCATTCTGAAGTGCTTGGAACTTAAAAATATTAATTAGTATGCCTTCCTCTTTACCTGTTCCTTGTGGTAACTACATGATTTGGACTTTCAAGATCAATGGTTCTGTCTAGAGATGTGTTACTTTGACAAACAAACAAGAAAGAATAACGATGCATAACGAATCACTGTCAAATGGATTTGGCCATTTTCTAGCAAGGTCCACAAGGTGCTTCCTGAAGCCATCCCTTAAAGGACCACTGTGGGCTGAGCAGAGACCACATAAAGCGCGGAGACTGGAAGAACGGGCTAGCCATGAGAAGAATTCCACATACAGCTAGCCTCCACCTTTGGACAGGGCTCAGTTCTGAGGTTCCACTGTATGTTTGTTCTGATATAGGTCAAATGCCTCTTCTAATCGTTTTTTTTTCATTTTATTTATTTTTGCCTTTTATTATCAGCATCTTTTTAAACCCATCCTCTGTGCATCTGCACGTGGACAGCTGAAAATGATCACATTAGCAGATTATAGTACTAACAGTCAGAGATATACAACAGCAGCAGCAGCAGAAGATTGTCACCAATTGTCTATGTCATAAAGCAGAGACTACCCAGCCCTCCCCAGCAGTGAAAATGGTACCACAAGGGTATATCCCCGAGAGGGTCCCAGAGCCTGCTGAGTTGGGGCAATGGCCTCCAGGTACACAGACGTGAGCTGGAGACAAGTCAAGCCCCAGATCACAGCTTCATTCTTTCTCCACCTCAAACCACAGAGAGTTTAGGAATTAAGCTCAACAGCTCAACTTTTCATCAGTGCCCTATCGTGTCCCCTGGGCCCTGGGTGTAGCAGGCTTCCTGGTTTTAACAAGGCACTTTCTTCCTACTCCAGTAAAGAAACAAAGTCTCACCTGTACTTTGTACATATATAACAGAGAAAGAGACTCTTTGGTTGATGCCAATGGGTAACTCAGTCTACCTGCTTACTGAACGTTGGCGGTTCAAGTCCATCTGATGCATGTGGGAGGCAAGCTTTGGCGATGCACTTCCTCCCCCCCCCCCCAAATTGGTCACTCACCGCCCTCTCTCCTTTGGTTTGATTGCATCTTGTTCTGTGGGCAACATTCATCCTAGGTGTTGTGTACCCTGCAGACCAGAAAGAGTACTCCTTTGACACCCTTAAAGGCTTGCCGTCTTGGATACCCACAGGGGCAGGTCCACCTTGTCCTATATGACTGTAATAAGTTGGAATGGACTTGATCAAGGGAGCTTGGTTTTGGTTTGTTGTATGTTTGAGAGATGGCTTCTGGGAGTAGCTTTAGTTTCATTGTTAGAAGGATGACTTGGACATTAGGATTTCCATGAGTATCTATTGGACCACCAAGTCTGGTGGGTTTTTAATGAATTTCAGTTTCCTCCCACATTTCCTCCACATTCTAACCAGCTCCCGGTCAGAACAGTTGGATAGTGGAAGCTGGGCTCCATCTAGTTCTTTTGTTCCCAGACTACCAGAGGCAATAGTTCATGTAAACTCGAGTCTTTGATTTTTTTCTTTCTTTCTTTTTAACCCAGTTTTTTGACACTTAATCAATACATTATAAATTCAATCATATCAAAAAGAGTTGTGTCATCAGTACTATGATCAATTTTAGAAATTTAAAATTTTATTTATTTATTGCTAAAAGATTATTTTGTTGGGGACTCTTTCAGGTTTTAGAACAACCCAAGCATTTATTGTTTCAAGCATATTTGTACTTATGTTGCCATCATTTTCTAGACATTTACTTTCTATTGAGTCCTTGATATCAGCTTATCTTCCCCCTCCCCCACCCTATGACCTCTTGATGCATGATTATTAATTTCATATCTTACACTGACCACTGTCTCCCCTCTTTCACCATTTCTGTCATTTGTCATCCTGGAGATGGGGTGTGCATGTGTGTTTGGGGGGGAGGTTGTGCTGATGATTATGATCCATTCCCTCTTTCTCCCCTTCTCTCTATCTAGAACTATTTTTCTTTTTGAGTCTTTGATTTTCTTTGTTCGTGTTTTGCTCCATGTGGGGATAGACCAATCGTTGTATCTTAGATGTCTGCTCAAAGTTTTTAAAACATGCTGCAAAATGAACTACATGTAGAATGTTATCTAGCTAAACTCTATTATTCTAATTGGTTTAGATGTCCCCTGAAACTATGCTGTATCAGTCGCTCATCTGGGAAAAGTGTCTATGGCTGAAAAGTCTTCATAATTGTGTCTTTATGTGCTATAGCATATGTATGAATATACATGTTGCACATATGAATATGCAAGTACAAATTTTCTCAGTGAAATCCGTATATGCATTCGGTGTATACCCCTATGACTTATCAAATTTATTTACCATATATTCATATAACACCGCAAGATTTTCCATCCACTGGCCTGTGATGGTCCTGCATTTGGCGTCAATGCATGTGTTTTGTGAGTCTGAAGAGGACTTTATAGATTGGTATTGGACAGATGAGCTAATATTGGACTCATAGGCTAATATCAGACTTGTGGGCTGTTCTGGATTGAGTTGGGATACTTTCTTAACCAATTGCCCTTCATATAAAACTCTCTCTTAGACACATATGAGTTCCCATGGATGTGTTTCTCGAGTCTACCCAGAATAGCTCACATATCCTCTAGCATCACTGCAATACAGAAGCCTGACAAACAGGTCATAGTCCTGGAGGATACCTCAGGATCAAAGAGAATTATGGTCCTGGAAAAGAATTCTGAAAATCCCACAGACAGTCAAAAGATCAAACTTATCTATGTCTCAGAAGAAGCACAATGAGAATGCCTTTAGAAGTAAGTGTGGCAAGAGGTGTTTCAGACATGTTGTCGGGAGCGATCAGTCCCTAGAGAAGGGCCTCACCCTTGATAAAGCAGAAGGACAGCAAAAAGAGGAAGCCCGTCATGGGCTCAACCAGGAGGACAAGTGGCAGGAGGGGCAGAGTATAGGACCGCCATCATGCAGAACCTACTCACCAGTGCCCAACACGTGTGTTCACACAGGAGCGCCTTTGGCACTGCTGTTGAGGAAGATTTTGTTTAGATGAGACTAGCCATTTGTAAATACTCTCCGACTAACTGCATTTAACATAAAACAGTTTATCATAGATCCGTTTTTCTATTCTTCAAGTCACCAAGCTTCAAGAAGTGGGATTTCGTGTGTGTGTGTGTGTGTGTGTGTGTGTGTGTGTGGCATCACTGCCCTGGTGGGAGTAGGAAGCCCAGCCTTGCTCCTGGAGAGCTGCTGCTGGATTTGAACTGTCAACCCTGTGAGCTGCAGTCCCGCGCACAACCACTAAGCCGCCAGGGCTTAGCCCAAGTGGGATTTCTTAGAAGCCAAAAATGTTCTTTATGCTTTGAGAGTCCTTTGGAAATCAAGGTCTCTGTTCCACAAATTTTTGGCAACCAGTACTTAAAAGCAGAAAAAAAAAAAGCTCACAAGATACTCACATCTGGATTCAATTGATTGCATTTCAACCCACCTCCATTGCAATATGCAAATACCCCTCTCTCTTGGTTTGCACTTCACAACTTGTTGCTGCCTTGTCTCACTCCAAAGTCCTCCATGTCCCTCTCACTGCCTTCCTCCTCTGACACTGTGATTGCCCCAACAGCCTTCATCAAAAACACATCTTAAATCCTGCACAATCTTGCCTAGAAACTTTCATGCCGCCTAACTACCATATCACACAAGTGAAGTAAATGTGAAGTCTCATGATTATGTTGCCTCATGGTAGGGTAAACTAACTTGTCCTAACCATTACATTCATGAACGAAGAGAGTATTTTAGCACATCTTTCTTCATTTAATCCCTCCTAGTTTTATACTGACATATTCCCTCCTATCCACCCCCTTCTCCAGATGGAATGCTATTAGTCCCATCGCTGTTGCAAACCCAGAGTTTCCCTAATCTTCTCTTTTCTTTCAACTCTTAATTGTTTTCTGAATTTTACTACTATAATCTGCTTCCTTTTATTAACTTGTGTGTGTGTGGGGGGGGGGGGCTTTTGGGGGGGGGCATCACTGCCCTCTGGTGATCGTGGGAGCTACCCAGCCTTGTTCCTGGAGAGCCAATGCTGGATTTGAACTGCCAAGTCCATGCGCCGCAGTCCCACACTCAACCACTATGCCACCAGGACTCAACCCCTTTTATTAGTTTTTTAAAGATTTTTGAAACACAGACATTTAAAAAATACTTACAAAATAATTCAAAATAACGCACTACAAATCTTATCACAAGGCCGATGACTAGGTATGTCCCATGAAATCACGACTTGCAAACTGCCGAACCAAAAGAACAAACGCCATGAGTTTGCTACACGTAACAAACTTTTGTTGTTGTTGTCAATATAGTTTAGCACACACATGTTTTGGGGCCAGTTCATTCTTTTACTGGTATTCAACTAAAATTTTGTCATTGAAAAACTTTCAGGATACTCTATAACCTAAATATCCTGAGACCCAGAACCAGATACTCCTGATCATAAACTGGGCTGCTCAGCACGAGCATATCCTTAATTTCAGTTTTAAATCTGGAACAGTATGCCTCGAACAATGACCTATCAGAGTTCTCTTACTTGGATGCTAGTGCACTTTAGAATTCAAACTCAGATACATCATCCGATTAGTTCTGCTGACATTTATCCCACCCCCTTCCCCCAAGTCCAGTTTCATGTGAATTTAACACAGGTGCAGACTCAGGCTTAGCATAAGGGAGCAATTTTCTGATCCATTCATGTAAGACCCCGAGGGAAAGAGAATTCAAAATGTACCAAGGTAATATTGCATTGTTAAAAAATTAACTTACATTTGTCTGAGACAAGTATAGCCACATCTAAATACTTAGTTAGGTATGTGAACCAGGCCTCCTCTGCGGTCCCAGTCTCAGTCACAGCGTGATACCAGTTTTAAAAACCTGTACTAAGAAAATGGAATACAGAGAGTTGACTATGTTCATGCCTTTTTGTTGTTATTCATCTACATAGCTGTTTCTGCTCTGTTTGGGGGATGGGACTCTCCTAGATATACTCCATTTGGATGCTGGACATGTTGAAGATGAGTTTGTTGAGATTTTTTTTTTAATCATTTGTCTTTAAATAACTGGTTTTTATGAGTTCAGGGCTCAGCGAGCCTCCTCGCTGATCTGTAGTTATCCAGTGCCTAGCGGCAAAATGGCAGTGGGGGAGGGGGCTAATTAGCATAGTTCTTACATCACCACTAGGAATTCTTTATTTGCCCTCAGGATCTAACTGCTGCATGTGAGCAATACTGTTAAATATGACAAGGTCAGTAACCCTATTTTTGTAACAATGAATGCTAACAAACTCAGGCCTCACACACATTGTCATTGTTTAACAGGGTCAGCTGAGTGAAGGGAGTGCATTAGGCATGCACAGAGCCAAGGAGACAGCAGTCGACTATATAATGTTCTCCTATTAGCATAAGTAGTGCAGCAACAGATGGCCAAACTGTGAGCAAGTCAAGAAAGATTCCGCACCAACAGTAGAACTGGAGAAATGATTTTCCCGTGGTCCATGCAGGGAATACAGGGAACGGGCTGTTCACGGGTAGAATTCTCATCATGAGAGAGACCTGGCTGTCCTCCCCAGCCAATATGTCTTGTAGACAGCCATCACTGGTCTGTCAGTGCAGGCTAGCATGTTGTTATGGTACTAGAACTTGTTGCAGCAGAGCTTCTAGATGAGATAAACTAGGAAGAAAGTCCTGGCAAACCTATAAACCACAAGGTACAATCACATTACCCTCGAGGTTGCTGTGTGTCAAAGCCAGCTCAGCGGCACCTCACAGCACCCACACCAGCACCAGGAACAGCAGGGCGGGGATAGTTCAGTGCTGGAACGATCACCTCCCACGCAGGAGACCCAGTGCCCTGCCAGGGCCGACGCCTCTCGACTGTAAGCAGAGTCTGTGGACTGCTGCGACGCTCACAGATTTCATCACAACTTCCAGATGAAGATGAGCTAAATGATGAAGGGAGACCTGGCAGTCTTCACAAGTCAGCCCATGCAAAGCCTATGAGCCACAGCCATTTACTGGCAAATTGATCATGAAGATGACACTAAGCATGCCATTCTATTATGAATGAGGTCACCAGGAGTCAAATAACAGCCATCATTGTACTAGGAAACGGGAGACCACAATTCTGCTCTCACCTTCCGTCACTTCCTCCCTGAAGGTTCAGGTTCCCTGATGATGTCTAAATACCTTCATGCCCATAAGGTCATTAGGATAAATGCATTGCTAGTGCAGATTTCAATGGCAAACTATTTTTAATGCAGTGTGTTGCATATGGAGGCCCTAGCATTCTTCCTCTAGCATTTGACAAAGAGGTGGAAGGGGAAGTAACTCAAATCCCTATGTGCAGGCACTCAGAGGTGTCCACAAGCTGATTATGGTGATGAAGAACATATACTTGTCAGGCCTGGCAACTTCATCAACACTATGAAGGACAATGTCCTTAGCACCTTTCTTCTGAGAAACAGTGGCTAGATTTCCAACTAGCATTCATGATTACCTTATAATTCTAGTGAATAAACTGTATTTAGTCCTATTTTCAAGCTTGAGAATTGGACTCATTTCCCACTAAGTCAACCTTGGGATAATTAAAGAATTTGCCCAATAGTTACTTGTTTTACTTATGTGGTGAAAATTTGTCTGTGTGTATGTGTGCACGCACACACACACACATCACTGTATCACACATAATCAAAAGCAAATCGTAAATCTCAAACAAATAATATAACAGAATGGAACTTTAACAATTACCTGGAAAGAAGAAAATGCAGTCGTCTGTCAACATGAAGCACAGCTCTTTTGGTGGAAGGAGGGGAAACAAGATACAAGAAAAAGTGTTTAATGGAAAAGTACCATAAATTTTTATAGATTGGCATATAAATAAGACAAAAAGTGAGGGAAGGAGTGTTGCTTTTAAATCCATTTTAGTGTAAATAGACATCTTAGAAAACAATTTATTTTTAATGCAAATTGTTCTCATGTTATAGTACAAATTTCCTTTACATAACATATTGGTTAAACTACACTTTTCCAGCCTTAATTTTTTTATATTAAATTGTAAATGTTTATAATGGGCCTTTTAAACGCTTGATGCAGCATTATTATTCCACAGTAAAATATTTCTCAGATGCACAACATTATTTTAAAATAAATCCCTCAAAATGAACACAGCTGCTCAAACGAAAGGTATATGGCATTTAAGGAGAGATGCGGGTTGCTTCGGCGCAGGATCTCTTCAAGGGAATTTTTGACTGCTGATGCAAACTTTACTAAGCACTGCACTTGTTTGGTTAAGACTTTTAGCCTTGACCTCCGGTTTTAAACCCTTGTCCTTTATTAATCACGTGTTTCCTGAATCAAAGGGAATATTTTTGGAGGGAGAAAATTGTTCTGGGACTGAAGGAGTGTTATATACCAAACAGACATGCCCAGATGACAAATAACCCCTGCAGGACAGCCAGGGTTCATCCAGCTGGTCGGCCCCATGTTATGTGATTGATGGTGTTGATGTTCTAAATAGGCCTAAGATGTGCCAAGTCTAAGAGCCATAACAAAGTCCTTCAGATTTATACTGTAGATAGAAGGAGGAAGTGAGAAGGCATGTTCACAGCACATGGCGATTCTAAGAATGGTGTCATGATTACAAGTAACCTCGCCGGGTCCGTCTGGTTTCTTTCGAAGTTAAACAAAAACTATTTGCTGCTCAGGAATGAACAGGGTCACACAGGTCTCTCTGAACCTGAAGATTACTAAAATGGTTCTCTGTAACTGGACACCTCGTGAAGCTAGAATAACATTGGAACCCATTGTAGGGATCAATACACTGGTTTCCCCCCTGCCTTTTGAGGCCACAGAAAATGAGAAAGATTCTTTGCTTTTAAAAAGGGAAAGTGACATCGTGACAGATACTGAAGATGTAAAAGGTTTGATGTTCTGAACACCTCAAAGATGACTGAACCTATCTTACTCTTTTTATTTGGGGGTGATGGGATGTTTTTTAATTAGGGAAATTAGATTAAAGATTCGGTTAAACCATTATGCTATCAATTGTAGCAAGAACAAAAAACTAAAATATAATCTTGGCAGATTGTGTGGTTCTACTTGTATCCACTCACTGTTCAGAACCGGGCCATTTGGCAGCACTTAAAAGTTATGTTCTACAAGATATTCCACAATCATTTTTTAAAGGCATTTACACATGGTTCTTAAAAAGAGGATAATAAATGAAAAATTATAGACTTTTCAAAAATAAGGTAACCATAGTCCTGTTATTTTGAAATGAACACTAAGCATAACTCATACATGTAAGATGCTGCTGTTTTATGAGACTTTCATTAGTGAGAATTCATATCCTTACATTTATATAACAATTATTTTTGAGAACTTTTACAGTGCTCGGAAAGAGGATCTCAGTAAACTAACTTCACTCATCATCTCTTCTGCAAACTGTTTCTACTATATTCATTCCATTGGGTGCTTAGAAGCAGTGGCAGTTTTCCCTGGGCTTGATATGATATGCATATGTTGCTCAGAACAATTTTATGCAGGCACTTCAAGAAATAGATTTCTAGTGTTAGTAATGTGAATATTGTTCTTCTTTTAGACAACATATTTATGTTTATCATAAAGACCAGAGGGCACACACAATTCAGGCATTTCCTTCTTTACATTGGCTTCTACAGGCTTGGAATCCTTCTTTCACAGGACACTAGACCTTTGTGTGCATTTTTGTTTCTAGTCTCCTTCTTGGAATCAATTTCTAGTCTTTTCTAGTGCTTTTCACTCAATGTATTACCATCTCCGGTTCCCCCTCCCCCCCAATAAAATGTATTGAAAGTCCTGCCTATAATCCCATTTGGGAATTGACTGTTAGATTAATGGGGCAGGGTTAATATAGGAATTTATTTCTTACAAGGCATAAAAGGAACAAGTAGAGATGGGGGGGAGATGGATGCCAACCCACATAGAGATCTCCAAGAGACCAGGAAACAGAAACCGAAGACTCAAGGACTTGTCTGCAGTGCCCATGGAGAAAGTCCTGTCCCCAAATTGGCCCCCTGCATTTCTCCTTCTCGCCTCCTCAGCTGTAGAAGATACATGTATGTGTTACAGAGACGAGGTCATGGGAGCTCTGTGGTAGCAACACTTGCTAGGACGTTTGCTATTTCTACCCTAGTGAACCATTTCACATTTTCAAGGAATAAAAGAAACAACTTCAGGAACCCAATTAATCAAATAATAACTTATGTTACTTGTAAAGACAGGCTGATATCATCCTCACCTTTTACAAATTTTGGAGGACCTTGAAAATGTAAATCAATAAAAGGCAAAGTTGTTTAATGTATATGAACTAGGCCCTGCCTTCATGTGATGTTTTAGGGACCCAAACTGCCAACTAGTCAACACATGTGACTTATTTATAGTTGTTGTATTGCTGTGGCTATTGTTGTTGTGTTTAGGTGTTGTTGAGTCTGTCCAACCACATAGCAACCATATGTGCAACACAGCAAGACACTGCCTGTCCTGTGCCCTCCGCACTGTTATGTGTGAGCCCATTGTTGCAGTCACCTTGTCAAAAATTCACCAGTGCAACTAGCATAAGTTTTTTTCTGCCCAAACAAGAGTGGTTTTACTAATCAAAGCATCTAGTTAGTTTCTATGATAGTGATTAATTATGATATTCAAGATTCCTTGAATATTTTATATCTTGAAATTAGAATTTGATAAACACTATAAGGAAGCAAAAAAGATCATGATGTGTTATTACATTTTTATAAATAGCACATCAACAATGTTTACCACAATCTTAGCAAAATGTTAAAGAAGTAGATGAATTATACCTATTTATTATAAAATCAGAAATCAACCAGTGATACAGAATATTTAAAAAGTACAAATTTAAAGCGCTGCTCAGTTCTCATTTTGGAAAATACTTGAATGGATACTGTGTTAAGCCTGGTTCTCTAGAGAAATAAAACTAGTGACATCCCCTTACAAAGGGTCATGAGGAGGAGACGAGCCAGTCAGGTTGTAGTATCAAGGGTTACATGTAAGACCATCTAATTTGCCATGAAAAGCCTTTGATATTTTTAGTTCTTTTTAGGCAATAAGCAGTGAAAGCATGTGCTTCTCAAAACCAGAAATGAAATCAAACCCACTGCCATCGAGTTGATTCTCACTCTTACTGATCCTATAGGACAAAGAAGATGTACCAGTGGTTCTGAGAAAGAGACCCACAGATGCCAAGCAGACAGGACACGAGGAAAAGGGAGAGCCACGGTAGAAGGGAACTGGCAGGGAACGGAGTGAAAGTGGTTCCATTTAATAAAATCTTTACATAATAACAACCTTTTCTTCCCCCCACCCCCAACTTAAAATCAACTGGCTATATAGTAAGCTCACCTGGCTTTCTTTGGTCAACCACACAGGAACACAGCCAGCAATGTGAACATCTGACTTGTCACTCGTGACGTGTCTGATCCTGCATAAAACACAGCAGAGTGCATCTTCAGATTGCGCATACTCTTGTCTCTAGATCAGGTTCTCGGGAGTCCTCTCATTCTCACCAGCACACTTGATTTTAAGTATTATTTCAGGATGACAGATACTAGGGGAGATCGGCAAAAGGCCTGGGAACAAACATCAAACAATGAATGTAATTATTTTTTTAAAGGTACTTTTTTTGGGGGGGGGCATCACTGGCTCTGGTGGTCGTGGGAGCTACCCAGTGCTGCTCTTGAGAGCCGTCACTGGATTTGAACTGCTAAGCCCATGGGCTGCAGTCCCGCACTCAACCACTTACGCCACTGGGGCTCAGCCCAAATGTAATTATTTTTCACTTCTTTATTAATACTACTTCTTTTGACTATCTCAGATCTAAGGAAAATTTTACATGCTCCGAATATTTTTTATTGATGTTCAAATATGAATTTTATATTCATGCACAAATTTACATGTAAATTTCATTTGACAGTTTACTTTTTCATAACTCTTACTTATTTTTAATGCTTCAAATTTATTTGATATGATAGAACCATATTGAACAAATGATATAATTTTATATCTAGATAAAATGAAATGATAAAAATAAAACAGACACAAACATAAAAATTCATAAAAGATAAAAAGAAAAGAGCTTGCAAGGGGAGGATATTGTTTATATCCCCACAGCAAAAGAGGGTCCAGACTTCAACCTGGTGCTCCAAGACATGAATGCATCACACTGGTATGAAGCAGGGAACCAATAGAGAGCTCTGAAGGTCAGCCCCAATCCCAACTACATGGACAGCCATGCAGAAGAATTGACTTCAGAGAACACACTAAAGCTATAGTGCAGGGAGAGGGACATGTCTGATCAGAACACACAAGAGCAAATGAAAGGGGAGGAAGAGAGAGGGGAGCACATCCTGACCCACCCAGTCCTGAGGATGGTATTTCTGCTCAAAACAGGACCATAGGGCCAATCCCACTATGAGACATGACAACACGGATCCGTAGTGTTGTGGGGAAAACACTGGGGACACAATATAGGAATTGTGCCCTATCTGAGCCCACCACACTTAGGTGAAAAACTAAGGGCATGCAACAGAACAGCAAGGGAATCCACAGGGAATACCCAAAATAGACTTTGGGGCCAGGGAGTGACACTCCTTTGGACTCAACTGGAAAGCACTCCTACAGGTGAAAAAACAGACCTCAAACTACTTATAGTGTTTTTCTTTTGTTGTTGTTGCTGATTTATTTTCTTTTGCTGCTTTATTTTACTCTGTCTTGCTTTTGTGTATGTTATTGTCTCTGCATGTCTATCTAGATAAGATAGGTGGGATAAACAATCTGGAGGAGAAAACAATAGTGCCCATGGTTCTGGGGGGGGGGACATGGCAGAGGGGGAGGTGGGTGTGTTATTCTGTGTAGACTAGAGAAACAAATTCTTAAACACTCATATGTATATAAGGGAGAGGTTTACATTGGGAATGGAATGGAACATTGAGAAAGTATTCCAACCCCGTCCAGTCCAAGCCCATAAGTCCGATATTAGCCCACATGTCTGATGCCAATCCATAAGTTCTCTTCAGACTCATGAAGCACATGCAGTGATTCCAGAACTATCACACGCCAGTGGGTGCAGAGTCTTGTGTATCCAGTGATGGTAGAAGCACTTCAGCGCTGGCAGGGACCTTTCTGTGACTTCTCAAGCATCTCAGCACTGGCAGGAGTCTCTATGGTCCTCCCTGTACATGACTTTTCTAATTTCAGGGCTCTGGTTCCATCAGGGTAAGCTCATGTGGCTTCTCCTCCAGGATATCTCACAGGGAGTCAGCCTTGTGTCTTGTCAGTAGTACATCTCCAAGGGACTGAGTCATACATCTCCCACTGTGGCAGTCATATGCTTATGTTAATTTTATGATTGAAATGTAGGGGTGGAGTCTAGCCTGTTAATCTGGAGATAGCCATTGAGTAGCCATTGAGTGGCTTTTTCCTGAGACTTCTGGGAAATCTCATATATTTCCCTTGTGAAGATGATAAGCTATCTTCCCCAGTTGAGGGGAGTTAATGTCAGAGGCGATGAGTCACGGGAAAGACAAGATGGCAGCGTCCGAGAAGCTGGAGGAGGTGGCGGAGAGACCACACGGCTTTGCCCTGATGGAGCCAGACCTCTGAAGCTGGAGCGGCCACATGGAGACCTCTGCCAGAGATGAGTTGTTTCTGCTGTTGATGGACCCTGAGCCCTGGAAGCGAGGAGCCATGGGGAGACCCCTGGCAGCACCAGAATTCTGCACCCACTGACCTGTGACTTCGTGAGTCGAAAGGAGACTTTGTAGACTGATTTCGGGCATATGGGTTAATATCGGACTTATGACTTTGTACTGGACTGGGTTGGGATGCCTTCTTAGTGTCACTAAGTTCCTTTTGTATATAAACCCTTTCCTTATATCTATATGAATGTCCCTGAATTTGTTCCTCTAGTCTACCTGGACTAACACACCCACCTTCAAGGGGGGAAATATGGCCAGATTTTCTAGGATTCTCAGGAGAAAGCCATGCCGGTCTCATTGGCTATCTCAGATTGACAGGCTAGATTCCACCCCTACACTCCCAATCCTGAAATTGACACCAGATTAGTGACTGACACAGTCAGAGAAAAGAAATAGATGTTAACAAACCCAGGGGTATGGGAACAACAAGTGATCTAAAATCAATGGCGAGGAAGGTATAGGACGCCTGGTAGGGTTTGCTCAAGGGCAATGTAACAAAGAAGAATTACTGAAACCCAAATGAAGGCTGAACATGATAGTGGGACAAGAGGAAAGTAAAAGGAAATAGAGGGAAGAACTAGGAGGCAAAGGACATTTATAGAGATCTAAATATATGTACATATGTAAATATATTTATGTGTGCTGATGGGGAAGTAGATCTATGTACTTATATTTATAGGTTTAGTATTAAGGTGGTAGATGCACATTGGGTCTCTACTCAAGTATGCCCTCATTGCAGGAACTCTTTGTTCTATTAACCTGGCATTCCATGATGCTCACCATCCCAACAGGACGCTGAAGACAAAGAGTGTGCAAAAGTCAATGTGCTGAAGAAAGCTGATGGTAACTGACTATCAAAAGATACAGTGCCTGGGATCTTAAGGCTTGAAGATAAACAAGTGGCCATCTAGCTGAGAAGCAAGAAAACCCACATGGAAGAAGCACACCAGCCTGTGTGAACACAAGATGTTGATAGGATCAGGTATCAGGCATCAAAGACCCAGAACAAAAAAAATCATGTCATTGTGAATGAGAGAGAGAATGGAGTGGAGACCCAAAGATCATCTGTAGGCAACTGGACATCTCCTTATAGAAGGGTCTCAGGGAGGAGACGAGCCAGTCAGGGTGTAATATAGTACCTATGAAACATAAAACTTTCCTCTAGTTCAACGGTTTTAGACCCTTTCACAGGGGTCACCTGAGACCATTGGAAAACACATATTTCTGATGGTCTTAGGAACTGAGACACCACTTTATCCATCTCCAGGCATGTACATCCACATGCAGATACCCCCACATCCAAGTACCCAACATGAAGACTGTTACCCATGCTACACCATTCTTTAAGAAAAAATTTTATTTATATGTAATTAGAAATATATATTTCATAATATATAATTATATATCACTATATTTTAATTATGATTGAATTGTAACAATTAAAATATATTCTGCATATCAGCTATTTATATTATGATTCATAATAGTAGCAAAATTAAGTTATGAATTAGCAACAAAAATAATTTTATGGTTGGATATCACCACAGTATGAGGAACTGTATTAAAGAGTCATGGCATTAGGAAGGTTAAGACCACTGTTCTAGTTCTTTAATGCACGCCCCCCACCCCCCGCCGACTATCATTACCCTAATTCTACCTTACAAATCTGGCTATAGACCAGAGCATGTACATGGGTCCAGATAAGAGCTGGAAACACAAGGAAACCAGGACAGATAAATCCCTCAGGACCAATATTGAGAGTAGACATACCAGGAGGGTGAGAGGAAGGTGGGGGAAGATACAGGGAAGTGATCACAATTATCTATCTATAACTCCCTCCCAGGGGTATGGACAACCAAAAAGTGGGTGAAGGGAGACATTGGTCAGTGTAAGATATGAAAAAATAATAGTAATTTATCAATTATCAAGGGCTCATGAGGGAGGGAAGGAAAAATTAGAAACTAATACAGCTCAAGTAGAAAGTGTTTTGAAAATAATGATAGCAACAAGTGTTCAAATATGCCTGACACAATGGATGGATGGATGGATGGATGGGTGGATTATGGTAAGAGTTATATGAGCCCCTGATAAGATTAGTTTTAAAAGAAAGAAAAGCATGTGTCAATTCCTAAAAAAAAATTAAAAATTAATTTCTTTTTAAAAATGCACAAATGTATTTCTTCCTTCGAACACTTGAATTTAGTGGGTGTGATTGGTCCACTAATAACTCTAGGCCAAAATTAATAAAATTAATAAAACCAAAAGAAATATATCAGAAACTGTTCAAAGTTTGCATCTATTCTTTGCTGTAGTTAAAAAAATTAGTAATGATGCTTAAAGTTTTTAACTCTCAATTTTTGTACTTGTAGACCCCATAAATGACAAGCGTAGATCACATTTTCTTCTAATAAAATAAACTATTGCATTGAAAGAGGGTCAGGTGATTATCATCACCACAGTGGACCACCTGCAAATTTGTGTCAAGACTTCTAGATAATAAACAAGATTCTATAATAAAAATATAGTCCTATAATAAAAATAGAGTCCTAGGGCTCAAAATTAATAGTACAAATTTTTAAATGGGAGTGGTTACCAGATTCTCTATCAGCTGGTTGAGCATATTATTTTATTTACAAGCTATTGAATCCCAAATAATTTAATTTTTGATATGCTATTGATGAATCTAACTATTGGTTTAACTCAAATATGTTGTCAAACAACACTCACAGAGATTGTATAGCTGTTATATTTCAACCAAAGGCATGCCTTTAATTTAACTGGGAAAAAAATCATAAAGACCATCATTTGGAAAACCATATTGCAATGCATATCTGCTGTCATTTTAACAATCAACAGACTTAAGTTATCATGTTAAGAAAGAAACAGGTCCGCACAAAATACAAATTTAGGAGGTTAACGTGAATATTTTGTTCAGTTTGACCCATTTTTAGCAGGTCACAACTCAAAATATGGTTACACAAGAAAGAACAACCCATCATATATGTCTAAAACATGTGTAGTATTAATAAACTTATTAACAAGTATTGAAGTTCAGTGAAATAAGGATAACTTAATGTTAAAAAGATTAGCTGTAGATTCTACTCCTGATTTTCCTCAGAAGGATCAGGTACCATATATACTCGAGAATAAGCCAAGCCAAATATCAGTCAGGGCACCTAATTTTACCCCAAAAACTGCATTAAAAATGTGTTGAAAATTTTGGCTTATATACAAATATATATGGCAAGCTTTGTTTTAAGATATGTAGCTGTGGCAGAAAACCTGTTGAGTGACATATCACAGTTCTAACTTAGAAAATGGCAGATCAATTACTTCACTGTTCATGTCAACTTTAAAAACTGAATTTTTCTAAGCACAGAGGCTAGTCTTATGACAATGCTGTCAATATGTGAGAATCTTATAAAGTTAACTATAAAAATGGCATGAGAGGCTGAGCACCAGTGGAATAGTGGTTGTGCATGGGACTGTGGCCCACTGGGATGGAGGTTCAATTCCAGCAGTGGCTCCACAGGAGCAAAGGCTGGGCCTCCTACTCCCACCACCAGAGGGCAGTGATGTCTCTCCCCAAAAAAACAAAAAAAAAATGGCATGGGAGCAGCCTCTGTGCTTATCTAAGTTCACAAGGTAGAAGGAAAATGAAAATCAATAGTCCACAAGACTGGAAGATTCCTGTGGGGCAGAATTCAGACATGATTACACTACCCACACTTTTCACCAATGTTAATACCAGCTGTCCCTTCCATGGCACTCTCTATTTCTCTTCTGGGTTTGATCATTCATTGCCACGGCACACAGAGCTCACCGACAATATTGACAGATATGAAATAGATCAGGAAGCAACAGGTCACAAGTCAAGATCAGAGACTAGTCAAAATACAGTTCTCCAGTCAACTCAGCATCATCTCAGGAATGCCTGCAGACATGCCAAGATCCCATGGCTTTTCAGCCTCTGCCTTTCTCAAACAAGTGTTACAAAACTCATTAGCCCAAGAAGTGCCCAAAGGCACTCCACTGTGTCAGTAAATCTCAGACCAAAGGTGCTTAGCTCCAGCTCCATATGACAGCACCAGGACCTCTCCAGAAAAATGTCCAGGAGTTACCCATCTCCACCAACAAGCTTCCTCCCAAAGGCAGTTGGATTTGCCACTGCATGAGCCAGGAATCCCACAGCTCATTTCCGGTTGGTCTCCTATTTCTATCATACAATGTCTCTGCCTGTTTACCGTCTCATGTCTCATGCGATCAGCAGTGTCACAGCTCTCTGTCTCCTAGATCAAAGAAGGATCAGTGCAGGGTCCTCAGGACACAAAGAATATGCCTATTTCTGAGGTTACTTCTTTTAAAGCTAACATGATGTGAAAAATGACCAATCCCTATATTAGGACCCCTCACAAAGGTTTCATGTACCCTATTTACATGACTAGCAAACTATCTAGTTCCATTGGTAGGTGACAAAACTTCACACGTGCATAGTCGCACTCCATTATCTATTGTTATTTACAAATATTTAACTAGAAGAACCTTATCAAGAAGCTTACCACATTGTAGCATGAAACAGAGAACTAGTTCCAGAAAACAGAGTTCCAGTTCATGGACACACTGGTTTATTTCAAAAAAACAGAGAACTAGTACAGTGGATTGCTATCCAGAAACAATAAACTAGGACAATGGATTGTTATCCAGAAATAGTTACTCTACACATTGTTAGCCTTGTCTACTCACTAACAAGCAATTCTTAAACTTATTTAGGCAATGATGACGTTTTTCTAACACACATTGGTTTATGCAGAACCAATGAATATAATCCTGCAATTGTGTGCTCAGATTTTAGATGCCTTAGAAAATATAGCTGAAGACTAAACATGAAAAAACAATAACGAAAGAGAAGTTTAACATAACACCCCAAAATACAAACACTAAAGTATTTATTTCATCTTCTATGTAGAATAATGTATTGCAGCACTTTTATCAGACAAGTCAAGAGCTTCAAATTCCAGAAGCCAATATAAAGGAGCGCAGTCATGAATGTAATACATAATTGAATGGATGTTTACATAATTGAAGAGAAAAAATTGAAAACAGAAAACAAATCCAGCTCAATACTTTTTAGCAAGTGTCTCACCATCTCAGGAACATTAGGGAAAAATTGATATCTGAGGTACATACACATGCAAGGGCATATACATAAAGTACAATACAAAAAATATGCTACTAGAGTTCCAGTTCATGCACACACTGGTTTATTTCAAACAAAACTTATATAAACTTGTCTCTCCAATCTGTGTCTGCCGACAAGTTCTCTTAATCTCAGATTTGTTTAAGTGTCTTCAAAAGAGGTCCATGCAAAATTAAGACTTCTATGAAAATCTACTGGGCCAGAGATATCAGCTGAAAAGATTTTGGAGACCATTTTTGAGGATTCTAAAGAGGTCATTTTGATAGAAGTTCTCGAAGGACACAGCATGATCGTAGGGACGTATTACAAAGGAAAATTGAAAACTGAATTAAGTAAAGGTGCAAGGAGGCAATTTCCCCTCTCCCCCCCCACCCCCGCCATCACAACAATGCACCTTTTCATTCTTTGGGGCTGGCAAAACCTGTGCTATAAGAATTTGGTTGGAAAGTTTACCCTTATTCATCCTATAGCCCTAATCTTACTCCTTCAGACTTATTTCAATGCCCAAACCCAAAGGGCAATGAAAAGGAAATCCAGCAAGGATGCCAAAACTACTGTTCCAATGTGGTGGGTATCCAAGAGGGCAGAAATCTTCAAGGAAGAGTTGGAGAGACGGAAGCATTTCCTTCAGAAGTGTACAGACCGAGACAGAGAGATGCCAAGAAACAACAACTTCATTTTTTGATATCTTTTTAAATAAAGATGTCTATGGTTTTGTAGCAATATTTTCACTTATCCTCATAGGCACACGTAGATAATTCATATGCTAAATTCAAATCTGTGAGTAAACATAGGAAGGGTGCCACAGAATATTAGGGTCCTCACATGTCTTAATCCAACCCTGATTGTTCATTCTTGCTAGCATCATACTCTCGAACCATCTCCAAAGCTATAGATCATAGGACAATATTAAAGGGAAAATAGAGATGGAGTTAAGAGGAAACTATTCCTCCTTGTTTAAAGGAATACAAGATCAATTGTTCTCTCTCAACCATACATTTGAAAATATAAGTTCACAACCCTTTTTCTGTTTTCCGTGTATTCAAGTTTTATTATTTTAATTATGGTTGTTCATGTGACATTTTTGCCAAGTGCTTTTCATGTAGTCCTTAGCCTTCACCGCCTTTTTTCAGGGCTAGAAAAGACCTGTTCTTATTGTAGATGCCACTGAGTTCATGCCAAATCCTAGAAACTGTATTCTGCATTTAACAGAACAAAGCACTGCCCGGGCCGGCACCACCTCACAATTGTTATTTTGCTTGAGCCCAGTGGTGCAGCCACTGGGTCCATCCTCCTTGTGGAGGGCCTTGCTCTTTGTTACTCCCCCTCTACTTAACAAAACATGATGCCCTCTTCCAGAGACGAGTATCTCCTGATGTGTCCAAAGTAGGCAGTTCCTCATTCTCTAGCTAACAAATGCATACAATTTATTTCAAGTCTTCTTCTCCCATTACATAACAAGTCTGGAGTCTAACCAAAGAACAAAAACCCCAAGATCATACACTTAAAGGCTGGGACTATCAGCTCATATCTTCATAAGATACAGGATGAATGACAACTCTGGCTAGAGCCAAGATGCATAGCAGTGGGTATGACTGGTAGAATCTCGGAGGGGAAGTTCTATTGGGATTGGAGGAATTTCATCACATTATTTTCAAGTAACTTCAGCGAAGGTACAAAGTAAAAATGGAGTTCCAAGGCATTTAATGTTTTCTTTCACTAGAAAATCCTCTCACCAGGAAAGATTGTGACTTTGCTCATGGTTTATCGCCGTGTAACCTGCAGCTGACACATCAAGTCCAAGTTTTCCCACCTCTTTGGATGAGCAGATTTGCTTTCTGAATCCGACAGGGTCTGTCTAGTCAACGTACTTACTTTCAGCAATACATGACTTGGTTGGAAAACAACAAAAGTGTCCATCGTGGCGAATTTTATCTACACACTACATAGTTAGGACTAATTCTATTCAAACTCTTTCATTCCAATGAGGTGCTCTGATCCAGTGCTCCTCTCCACTAGAAGTGGTGAAATCCTCAGTTAAAAGAAATTCCAGGAATGCTCACAGACCAGAGGCCCCTTTTCCTGTGACCCCACTGATCTCCTCCTATCAGGACTGTTGTGTTGTTCATGCAGCATCTTAGTCATTGCAACAAGCAGTTACTCACTCACAGTAAGTCCTCTCTATTAATAGAATTCTCAAAGATGTTTGCTTATACCAACTTCCTTCACAAAACTCTGCCTGTGCTTACGTAACATGCTAGGAATGCCTCCTCTCTCTATTGGTTGCTCAGAGCACAGTTTTAACAAGCTCCCTCTGGGTTCTCCTGGTGAAAAGAGAAAAGAGGGTCCATGTCACACACGCAAGAAGAGGGCAGTGAAGAGGAACCAAAGGTAAAATTCCACACATCCACTCCTGATCCCACCTCACTCAGCTGTCATTTTGTATACAGACTACAGCATGACAATTCTCATGGAAAAATATTAAATATGCATGGAACTTTTAGAGAACTCATCAGTATTGCAGATTAGATTGTGTTTTGCTGCAGAATGAACCTTTCATTCAAATTTCCTGCCAATGTTTATTGAGTGGTTGCTGCTATATTAAATAAACATCTACCCACATATATTTTCACTGAGACACCTTGGAAACAGCCAGTCCCCAAGAATCATTTCCTCAAGTATCCTGTTTCTGAATCTTGGATTGTTGTTTGTTTTCAGATTCCCTTGTAATGCTTGGACACTACCTCCTGAGTTCTTTGCCCAGAGATTCTCTGCCACTTTACCAATGGACCTAAACTTTGATTCTGTCTATCAGAAGTGGTTAATACAGGAGCATTAAGTTCCTCATTTTAGATAGATGACTGGTAGATAGCTAGCTAGATGATTGATAGATAGAGATAGATAGAGATAGATAGATAGATAGATAGATAGATAGATAGATAGATAGATAGACAGATAGATAGAGTAATTTAATGGTGGCCAGCTGTGCACAAGACTCTGTTCTGCCAGTCTGGATCCCAATTGGACAGAGCACTTGTCAAACACCTGCTGAGGGACACTGCACTGAGAGAGATGGTAAATTCCATCATCCAAGAGGCATTTCCAGGGTCTGATTTCCGTGATTCAGAGATGTACCTTTTAAAGGCCCTTCATCCAACTGCAAATCTTTCCCCTCACTCATCCACTTGTTTGGATTCAGAAGATAGCACTTAGCACAAAGAGACACATTCTCTAATAACGCTTTATTCTTTTCTGTCAGTCACCCTTTCTTTAACTCCCTGCAGGTGGTAAGCTGGCTCAAAGTCCCCTGACTGTACACCCTGAGCCCAGGTCCTCCAATATTTGTGCCCCCTTTTCACCATTATCACTCCACAAAGATTTTTTTTGTAATTTTGGTCAGCTCTCCAGACTCATCCTTTGTAACAATCTGTATTAATATCCCTCTCTTTCTATAGCACCCTGCAGGGTTTTCAAAACTTTGTGATTTTTCTCTTTTCTTTTGTGATTTTCTGATGGTTCTATTTTGCACTTGTTTAAGATACTTCAAATCTGATTGACACATCTGTCAAGATCAATTTTTTGACCTACTTTTTGCTCAGCTTCTCAGATTCATTTTAGCAGTTACACTGTAGTTTATTCATCTTTCTTGGATTTCTCTGTAATCTAGACTACTGTAGGTGATTAGTATACTCTCAAATATGGTTCTCACAGCTCTCATCAGTACTTGGAAATGTCTAGGATGTTGAAAAGATCTAAAATAAATGCTATGTCTCTTTCCAAGCCTTTTCGTTATCTCTGTGTATGATGAGTTAGTTCATAGTTCACCTTCCTGCTATTTTATATATTTTTAAAATGTCTACTCATTCAAATAAGTAATTAGACTTGAGTCATGTTTAATATTCTTCATCGTGTAGCATGCTGCAGCATCCAAAATTACATGTGCAACTTCTAATTTTGTCTATATGCTTAGAGTATAGGACATTGTTTCTATCTCAACCTTTAAAAGAGTATCATTTTCAAATATCTTATATTTTGTGACTTTCCTGGAGCTTAAGCCCTTAACAAGCAAGCCTGATGTTACAGTGGTTTAATACACGACTGTTAACGAAAATATTGTCATGTCAAACCCACAAGCCACTCTGTGGAAGAAAGACGTGGCAGCCTCTTCTATAAGGACTTACAGCTGTGAAAATCCTATAGGCACTTCTATAGGCTTACTATGAGTCAGAAATCAACCTGACAACAATGGATGTGGTGTGCTTTGAAGCCCATTGCTTACCAATGACCGGAATTGAGAGCTCCAACATTTATAGTATATGTTTGCAAAGCATTTGCATGTCTGTCACCCCTTTTTCTCTCAATTGAGCATACCTATTTTCCCTCGAGTCTGACTTGTACAGACCCTTTATCAATTTCTTGTTTAACTTTCATCTCTTTCCAATTTATTTGTCTTGCTAAAAAATCATGGGTTGCACATTCTGCCCCATTTTTGTAACTCCACAGATATAGATGCGAGAACTCTGTGTTCACTCTGCCTCTGATATTGAGTGCTTCCATTGTTAATTATCAAGAGCAAGGCCCTCACAAGAGCCCAGTGGTCCTTCTTGACATTCCCTGGACCTCCTCTCTGCCCTGCCCAGTTTTCTGCAACAGTGGCTGCCTCCACTTTGCGGTTGCTTGGCAAAGGCACGAGCATCCAAGTAAACAACTCTCCACAACTATGAGCTCTAAAGAAACCGGACTCTCATTTGTCATTATTGCTGATGGAAGCCACCAAATCCGTCTGGACTCATATCAGCCAATGTGGCAGAATGCAGATTGCCAGGTATTCTCCCTCAGGGTCATTAGATGGATTTCAAGCCCTGACCATTGTATTACCAGTCACTCGCTTAACTATTTGTGCTGCCAGAGCTCCTTATACTGCCCTTTAAAGCCAGAAAAAGAAAAGCACTCACACATTCGATTGTCATACTGTGGCGACTGGCATGTTGCTGTGATGTTGGAAGCTAGGCCACCAGTATTTCAAATCCTAGCAGAGTAAGGCATGGAGAGTAGATCTTAATGACATTTATAAACTAAGATGGACCAGGAAAAAGGACCTGGCCAATGAAAACTTTATGAATAGCAGAAATTTTTAGGATAGAGGGTCAAAAGACAAGTCTCTCTTGTTAGAAGACACCCAATATGCCACTGGGGAAGAGATACCCCCTCAAAATAAAGTCACATTTCCTGACATGGATAGAAAAAGTTAGAGACCTCAATTTGCTGTTGTGATATGACTCAACATAAGAACAAACAACTTCAAACACCCATTAATAGCCAGAACATGGAATATACAAAGTATAAATCTAGGAAAATTAGAGATTGTAAAAAAATGGCACAGAATGCTTAAGTTCAACATCCTAAGTATTAGTGGACTAAAATGGACTGTTACTGGCCATTATGAGTCAGGCAATCATATAATCTATTATGCCAGAAATGACCAATTGAAGAGAAACAGTGTTACAATCATTATCTAGGGAACCGTTTCAAAATATATCCTTAGATATAATGTTGTTGGTGAGAGGATAAAATTCATATATCTATAAATTGGATGCGTTAACATTACTACTTGAATTACCACACCAATAAATACTGCCAAAGATGAAGATCACAAATTTTCCAATTACCATATTCTGAAATTTATCAAATATGCAATAAAGATGTATAGGTAATTACTGATGGCTGGAAGGTAAAAGTTGGAAATAAAGATTAGCAGAAGGAAAATATGGCCTTAGTGATAGAAAAGAAGCCTGAGATCACATGATAGAATTATTTTTATTAAATAATTTTATTGAGGGTTATTACAGCACTTATCACAATCCACACAGACATCCATTGTGCCATGAATCTTTGTACATATACTGCCATCACTTTCAAAGCACTTTTTCTCTACTTGAGCCCTTTATATCAGTTCCTCATATTTTCCTCTCTACCCCATCCTTCCTCCCTCATGATCCCTTGGTAAATGATAAATTATTATTTTCATATTTTACATCATCTGTTGTCTCCCTTCACCCACTTTTCCGTGTTCATCCCCCTGGGGGTGGGGGTTTATATGTCAATCATTGTGATCAATTCCCCTTTTCTCCCCCTACCTTATCCTTACCCTCCTGGTATCTCTTCTCATTATTGATCCTGAGGGGTTTAATCTGTCCTGGATTCCCTTTGTTCCAGGCTCTTGTCTGTAGCAGTGTACATGTTTTGATCTAGTCAGATTTGTAATGTAGAATTGAGGTCATGATAGTGGGGGGAAGAAGCATTAAAGAACTGGAGGAAAGTTGTATGTTTCATCAGTGCTATCCTGCACCCTGAATGGCTTGTCTCTTTCTTGTGACCCATTTGTAAGGGAATGTCCAATTGTCTATAGCTGGGCTCTGGTTCTCCACTCCCCATGCTCCCTCATTCACACTGTTATGATTTTTTTGCTTAGGTCTTTGATGCCTGACCCCTGATCCCTTTGACACCTCATGATCACCCAGGCTGGTGTACTTCTTCCATGTGGGTTTTGTTTAAGGTGACGAGATGCTCCACTTTTTAACAATTTAACAATGTCCTGAAGTATTCTAAAATTAAAATAAATATACTACAATACTATTTTTGCATTCTATGAAATTTTTTGTTGCCATATAGAACAAAATTATAATCAAGAAAAAAAAAACCTTCCCCCCGGTCAATGGTGTCCCGCTTAAAATCTGGTCACTTTTGTTGCTTCTCAGCTAGATGGCCACTTGTTTATCTTCAAGCCTTTAACTTTAATTTTCTTCAACTTTAACCTGAATTTACATATGAGCATTTGATGGTCCATTCCAAACTCTACCCCAGGCCCATCTGCTGTCCTAATTGTAAGCCTATAAGTATATGTATATTGATCTATTTCCCCATCATCAAATGAATATATGCACCTATGTATATGCCTGTGTTTAACCTCTATAAATGCCCCATACTTCCCAGGTCTTTTCTCTATTTCTCTATTTCTCCCCCATTTCAAAATATAGCAGGTGAGCAAGAACCAATGGTGCTAAAGATGCTATGACTTTAGGTAGCTGGCCACCATCAGCTTTCTTCACCACATTTTCTTATGCACACATTTTGTCTTCAGTGACCATATCAGGAAGCTGAGCATCACAGAATGCCAGATCATTAGAACAAAGTGTTCTTGCATTGAGGGAGTACTTGAGTCAAGGCCTAGTCTATTTCCCTATCATTATATAAAAATATATTTACATATGCACATGCCTGTATTTTCACTCCTATAAATGTCCTCTGCCACCTACTTCTTTCTTCTTGTCTCACTAGTCACATGACAGAGATTTAAAAGACCAGTGATTTATTCATTGCAAATAACTTTTTTCAATAATACAAACAGCTTGCCTATATTTACAACTTGCCTGTCACTTTGTCATACTGTAGTGGATTGCAGGTTTCTGTCATACTGAAAGCTATGCCATTGGTATTTCAAATACCAATGTAGTTACCCAAAGTGAACAGGTTTCAGCAGAGCTTCCAGACTAACAGCAGACCATCAAGAGTTCACTGGAAACTGTATGAATAACACTGAGACACTATCAGCTACTGAAAATGTAAAGAATGGTGCCAGGAGATGAATCAATGAAGTCAGAAGGAACTCAAAATATGACCGAGGAACAGTTGCCTTCTTAACATAGAGTTGACCATAATGATGTGGTCATAGTAAAGTTTGTAGGACCTTCATTTACTGATTGGGCAGGACTTAAAATGAAAACAGTTGCAGACATCAATTAATAATTGGATCTTGGATCATATGAATATGAATCTAGGATAATCAGAAGTTATCCAAAATGAAATTGAGTGCATATAGATTGATATTCTAGGTATTAGTTTGCTGAAATGGAGCAGCATCAGCCATTTTGAATAAGAAAATCATGCTTTACTATACCAAGAATGACACAGCCATGAGGGGTGGCATTGCATCATCAAAAAGAACGTGAAGAATCAATATAACTACTCTTCAAATTTATACACCAATCAGTAAAGCTAGTGATTAATAAATTGGAGAATTCAACTGCAAAATCTGGAAATGAAGAAGAAACAGTAGTTGGGAAATATGGTGTTGGTGATAGAAATGAAGCTAGAGATTCTATGATAGAATTCAGCAAGACCAAAAACTTATTCACATCAAGTCCTTTTTATGAAGAGCACATGAGAAAAGTGTACACGTGGACATCTCCAGATGGAACACACAGAAATCAAATTGACTACATCTGTGAGAAGAGACAATGGAGAAGCTCAATTTCAGCAACCTAAAGGAGGCCAGGGGTAGAGTTTGGAATGGACCATCAAATGCTCATATGTAAATTCAGGTTAAAGTTGAAGAAAATTAAAGCAAAACCCCCAGAGCCAAAATATGACCCGCACAAATTTAACATCTCAAAAACAAAGCTAATACATTAAATACTAGTGACAGAAGACTCAGACTATAGGAAGACATTAAGATCATCATACATGAAGAAGGAAAAAGGTCATTAAAAAGGCAGAAAGGAAAAATCAAAGTGGCTATAAGAAGAGACTCTGAAACTTAATCTTAATCATAGAATACCTAAGGTATGGAGGAAATGATGAATTCAAAGAACTGAACAGAAAAATATAACTCAAGAAGACAATGTATAATATTATGATAAAATGTACAAAGACCTAGCGTTGGAAAACTCAAAAGAAAGAATACACTCAGCATATCTTTAACTGAAATAACTCAAGAAAAAGCTCAAGCCTCTAGCTATAATGCTGAAAGATCCCATGGGCAAAATATTGAATGATGTAGGAAGCATCAAAAGAAGATGAAGGAGTACAGAGTCGGTGTATCAACCATATCAAAATATAGCATCTGAGCAAGAACCAATGGTGCTAAAGAAAGAAGCTCAGGTTGCACTGAAAGCATTATCCAAAAACAATACTGCAAGGATTGTAAGTGTTTCCACAAGCAGATGAAGTACTAGAAACATCCATTTGTCTATGCCAAAAAATGCAGCTGCTTGGACAAAGAAAGGTGACCCAACAGGATGCTCAAATTACAGGACCTTATCATTATTTCCTATACAAGTAAAATTTTGCTGAAGATCATTCAATAACAGTTGAAGCAATACATTGAGAGAGAGCTGCCAGAGGTTCAGGCCAGATTCAGAAGAGGATGTGAAACAAGCGACATCACTGATGATGTCAGATGGAGCTTGACTGAAAAAAGAGACTACCAGAAAGATTTTTCACTTGTGTTTTTTTGATTATGTCAAGGCATTCGACTATGTGGATCATGGATCATAACAAATAATGGATAGCTTTGAGAAGAATGGGTATTCCAGAACATTTCATTGTGCTTATGCCGAAGAAGTTGTACAAGGATTAAGAGACATTTGTGTCAACAGAACAAGGGGCTAGTACATATTTAAAGGTGACTCAAGAAGACAGAGTTATGGAATATAATAAAATATGTAAACACCTGGAATGAGAAAACCAAAAGAAAAGAGAGTGCTTGTCTTTTCTTAAGCTGAGTAAAATGAAGGGGGAAAAATCAAGTTGTTTTTTTTTAAAAAAACACATCATTCTATTGGGAGTTCATACAACTCTTAGCACAATCCATCCATACACCCATTGTATGGTATGCAGAGCACATTTGTACTTTTCAATGGTACAAATTCTCAAACATTTTCTTTCCACTTAAGCCACTGGTATGGGCTGCAAATTAAGTCTTGTGTTACAATATTGAAGGATTCTATGGGAAAAACACTGAACAATGCAGGAAGTATCAATGAAGCTAGATGTAATGCACAGAGCCAGTGTAGGAAAAAGAATTCAACTATTTCTGGAAATAATATAGTTCAAGCTGCACTGAAGACACTGGAATTCATGAAATACAAATTGAGATGCTCAACGAACAGATGCAATGCTGGAAGTGCTCACTCATATCGACCAAGACATATCAAAGATAGCTGTGTGGCTGACTGATTAGAAGAGATTTGTTCCCATTCCAAAAAACAAACAAACAAACGAGGTGACCCAACAGAATGCAGAAAGAATTAAACAATATCATTAATATCACACAATTAAAATTTTGCAGATGATAGCTCAAAATACAGTTGGAGCAATACATCAGCAGGGAACTGTCATACATTCAAGCCCATTTCAGAACAGGGCATGGAAATGAAAGCTGAAAAAGATATTTTCTTAAGTTTTATTGACTCTGTAAAGGAAATGATCTCTGTGAATCACAGTAAATCATGGATAACATTTCCAAGAGTGGGAATGGCAGAACACTTAACCGTGCTTATGATAAACCTGTACATAGGAGAAAAAAAGGGTCATTCAAACAGAACAAGGGCAAACAGTATAGTTTAACATGACAAAAGGTGTACATCATATCCTTTCACCAAACTTTATTCAATCTTTATATTGAGTAAATAATGTGAAAAGCTGGACTAGTTGGAGAAGAACATGGAATCAGATTCATTAACAAACTGCAATATGCAAGTGACACAACCTCACTTGCTGAAAATCAAGAAGACTTGAAGCACTGATGAAAACCAAAGACTTACATATAGATTATATCTCAGCATAAAGATAACAAAAATTCTCACAGCTGGACCAATAAGCAACATCATGATACTTAGAGAAAATATTCAAGTTGACAAGAATTTCATTTTACTTGGATTTACAATCAACACTTGTGGATGCAGCTGCCAAGAACTCATATGACATATTGCATCTGTCAGATTTACTGTCAGTAATTTACTTAAATTAATTTACTTAAATTACTAAAAAGCAAAGGTGTCACTTTGAGGGTTAAGGTATGTCTGACTTAACCCATGGTATTCGTCATTGCCTTGTATGCATATGAAAGTTGAAGAATGAATAGGAAAGACTGAAGATGAGTTTATGCATTTTGCATTATGCTGTTGGAGAAGAATATTGACCGTAACATAGATGACCACAAGAATGAACAAATCTTGTTTAGAAAGTACATAGGTAAAAGGCTCCTTAGGAGTCAAGATTCCAAGATTTTATGTCACAAATTTTAGACATGTTATCAAGAGGGACAAATGTCTAGAAAAACATCATGCTTGGGCTGAGCCCTGGTGGCGTAGTGGTTGTGCGCGGGACTGCGGCCCACTGGGATGGAGGTTCGATTCCGGCACCCAGGAGCAAAGGCTGGGCCTCCTACCCACCACCAGGGCAGTGATGCCTAAAAAAAAATTTTTTTTAAAAGAACATCATGCTTGGTAATGGCGAGGGTCAAAGTAAAAGAGGAAGCCTCTCAATGAAATAGATTGACTCAGTGGTTGCACGATTGGCTCAAATCCAGGGATGGTGATGAGAAAGGCAGCAGCTGGGCAGCATGGATTCTGTTGTCCATGGATTGCGATGACTTGGACAACTGGTGAGAAGCTAACAACAAGAAAAAGACAACTATAGCATGAATAAACTGTCTATGCCTTTAGACGGAGCCCCAAATTAAGAGTTTTTACAGAGCTATTCGTCAGTAGGGTGCTAATTGGGTTGACATTCTCATATTAGGTGAATCTGGAAACATATTTTCTTATAACAAACTTTCCTCAATTGATTCCAATGCCTCTGTTCTCACTGCTGGATCCCGACTTCTCAAAAATAGTATTGATGGTTATGTTAAAGTCATTTTATTTTGTCAATATGCAAAGGAAATGGATACAACTGAATTAACAAGAGGATAACGTATGAGAATAGAAATATTTTACAAATTAGAATACCAATAGCTGTAGATATACAAGAGAGGCTTCAAAAATGCATGAAAAAACTCCCATTACCTTTTATTTACCTTTCTCATGAACTTTTGAAGCCATTTTTTATATTCTAGTTCCTGCTATTGGAAAATAAGTAAACAGATGTCTGCTTCTCAAAATCTCCTCGATTATATGTTTAAATTTGTAATTTTTTTAAAATGAAATCAGGAGGCAAAATAGTCTTTCTATCAAAGGCACCTTGCTTAAAAAAGTCTCATGAACTCAGCAACAATGATAATATTGCTCACATTATAATAATTTTAATTTCCTTTTCAAGATCCCCAAATCCCTTCTAGAATAGCTGTCAACCATTGTTTTCACTACATGTATGTATGGAAACTTGCAGAGACCTTACTTTTGCATGTTTGTACCCTTATTTACCTTATTTCACAAGCTCAGGAAATTATTTTCAGTGTCATTTTATTGATTCTTTTCATTTATAATGACATTGAATTTTAAATTCCTGGTGACACTATGGATAATTGTATTGCAATGATCATAGATACAAACTGGTCCTTTCATCTAGCTTGGCAAAGGATTTCTGAATTCCAATTTATGATCACTTTTATTTATTTTTTATATAAATATGGTTAATGGACCTCTCCCTCAAAATGTGATTTATCTGTTTAATTCTGCAATTAAATCATATTGTTATGGATTATTATTTGCCAACAGAACAACTTCACATAATCAACATTTCAGGTATAGATTTTTTTTTCTTAAAAATCATTTTATTGGGGACTCATACAGCTCTAATCATAATGTATACATACATACATACATACATATGTTGTGTCAGTAGTTACATCTTTTCTGGGGTGGGGTTCTTTTTTTTTTTTTTTTTTTTTTTT